>JBAGKK010017568.1:179-30418 GCA_037177015.1 Euceroptres primus
ATAAAGCTATTCTGTATGAGACCCTTCTAAGTCTAGAAATCGTCTAGTTATAGTCTAGCAGGGAGTCAATTCTAGAAATCTAGACGATGATACCCGAAAGTGATCTGTCATAAAGCTATTCTGTATGAGACCCTTCTAAGTCTAGAAATCGTCTAGTTATAGTCTAGCAGGGAGTCAATTCTAGAATCTAGACGATTTCCGGCAGGGTAGCTTTATCAGTATACTAATTACATCGGCATTAACAATTATACAAATACACCTATTTCAGATGATTAAGAGGAAAATCCCGGTCTGAAGTGAAAGTCCAAGTTTAAAATAACGAACATTTTAAATGGTGGATATGTTTTGAAATAAGAAAAATCTTTATAAAAAATATCAATATAATCATTAGAGTATATTTTGACTTTGGAATAAGATTTAAAAATTGCTCGCACCACTAGTTTTATTTTTAAAAAACGATAGTGATATTTGAAATAAAAATAAAAAGATTAAATGTTTAGATAGGAGAGGAAGAATTTTTTTTTTTGAAATTTCAAAAATAAAACATGTAACACTCACAACAGACGTACAAAAAGATCAATTTTACTCTGGAGTGAATGTAGAAAAACGTCTGTAAATAGATTTTTGGAATGATATCACACTCTAAAATAAAGAAACTTAAAAATCGAAATAACTGGCAGTAACCATAAAAATGCTCCAAAAAGAGGAGTTAAATCCGAACTACTCATTAAAAAAAATAATAATAAATTCTACTTTCTCTGAATTTCTAAAAAGCCTGTCAAAATGACAGCCTCGATTCTCATATGCGCAGGTCTTTAATCCAAAATCCTTTCGAAAAATGATTTTACGAATAAATTTCTGCTCTAGATAATTAAAAATGTAATTAGTGGAATTGATAATAATCGATTTTCTCTTTTCTGTTGCAGGAATCAATTAAATGAAGAGGCTATGGTGCTCCTCCCAATTGCGTATCTACGACAGAATTTGAGAGCGTGAAAAAAATATTTTTACTCGCCTGAAGCCGGTTTTCGTGTGTAAAGCTTAGAAAAAATTTACCTGAAACAACGAGGGCCTCGTTGGGACCACAAGTAACGAATCCACACGTATCCATTGCTGGAACAAAAACAACTGCCGAATTACTGGCAAAAATTTAAGAACCGCACAGCCACACTATATACTCCGATTTTCAATACTAACAAACCAGCAATCTAGGAAAAATGTAGCCGAGTCGTGTATAGATGTGTATGCCGTCGTTTACAGGGGTTTATAGGTTTACACCGCGCCGCAAAGACGGCGTCGCAATATTATGGGCAGGGCCGTTAAAATTCGAAAGCTGTTCCGAAAGAAAGTTTATTTTCTAAAGCGTATCTGTCAATAATTGATTTTAAATGAATTCAAAATTAGGAGCTTCCAATATCAAATTATAAATTGCTTGAAATTTATTTTAGAATTTGTTGACAGTTGAAAATAATTATATCTTGAATCAGTTGCTAGAGGCGTCCTAGAAAACTAGTACGACCCTGCTTATGGGGAGTTCATAGGACATAGGTCAATCCTATTTGATGTCACGAGTTAGCGACCGATGTTTTATTATTCAGCGGGTTTATTAAAAAAGAAATAAAAATTTAATGCTGAAATTTTAGGGAAATAATATATAATATATCAAGGAATCGATTTCTGGTGCGTTTCAGTTTTAATTTTCAAAAAAAAAATTTCACGAATATTTTTTTTTTCCAAAATAAAAACTAAAACGCACGAGACATCGATTCCTTGATATATTCTTGATTATTTCTCAAAATTTCAGCATTATATTCGCATTTCTCTTTTAATAAACCCGCTGAATGTAAATAAAAAATCGGTCGGTAATTCGTGACATCATTATGTATCACATACCCTTAATATTAATTGATCAAAATCTCCAACATTCGTTTTTGCTAGGAAGTCTATTTTTTAAATTCTGCCCTTGACGAGTTTAACTAGGTGTCCCTTTGAGCTTCTGTTTGCGAGGGAATTCGAATCTATTGCGCGTTACTAATTAAATTAAGCCTTGCCTATCACCACTTGTGAAAATTTATTACAAATTAAGAGAAAGTCCAGAAGTCAAAGTAATGATAAAACTTTTTTTTTAATGATCTAGTCAAAAGTTTAAAGTCTAGTTAAAAGATTAGAATTTCTCATATAGTATAAAATACTAAAAATAAGATTATACTTTCTCTATTTAAATATTATCCTTTTAATTTTACAAAAATGATGAATATTTACACAAAGACGATAGAGTAAGAAATCATTAATAAAAACGATCTCTAATTGTTCTAAAAACCTTAAAATCTCCTAAACTGCTTCTTAAATCTTTCATAATGATAATCGTCAGTTGCTTTCTCTTCCGCTTCTTTCCTTTTCTCTTTTGAGGTCATTTTCGGAGCATCAATCTTCTTTTGCTCTCGCGATGCTTGCTTACTTTTATGAACATCTGAGACTTCGATATTGACTAAAACAGAAAAAAAATTAATAAAAAATCAAAATCTGTTTTTACTTTCGACTGAATTGAAAGTATGAAAAATATTAAACTTACATCTATTATGCTGAACGAAATTAACAGCCATGTTCGTAGGTACGAATTGTGAGGGTCCGTCTTTTTTTCTATGCCGATCCCAAAGCAGCTTCAATTTTGCTTCTTCTGTGGCTTCAATGTTTTTAATCTTAGCTCTGAAACGTTCAAAATAATATAAAGACGGAAGCAATAATTACCAAAATTACCAAAATATTAATTTCATTTAAAACTTACTCAATGCCAAGATCAACTTCAGGAATACCAGAGAGCATTTGATTCGAAAGCATTTCCTCGCTTCTGTATGTAGAACTCTGTCTTAAATGATCTGGAACTGCTTGAAGAGCAGCTTCTTCTGGTGAACAATAGGTTCCTAGCTCGCTCGCTGAATTGGCTTCCGAGTCTTCTTTATTTGCATGCTTTCTCTTAGATAGGTGCTCTTCTATATATTTTACCCTGTTGAATTTAAAATTTAGAATTGGAAAATAGTTTCAAGGCTTCGATTGAAAGGCGGAATTCCATTTTAAAAAAAAACTTACATATCCTCGTCTTCATCGCGTTTGTTAGTTTCTGCATTGAATTGTGTACCTATTCCTGTATCGTAGGCATCGTTCTGCTTCTTTAACTTTGCATTTTTCAAAGCCGACATATTGACCATTCCTCCTGCTTTAACATTGAATGGATCAGGCTGCAAACAAAAATTTCTTTTTGTTAATTCGGCTTAAAAAATAGAGTACATAATAAACTGCAATTATTAATTCTTACCGTCGGTCCTTCAGAAATTACTTTATCTCCCGAAAAGTCTCCATCGATTTTTACACCAGCACCTTTTTCTCGAAGTTTTTGAATCGTTTTCAGTTCCTCGAGTTTCTCTCTAGAATAAAATACAATATTAAAATTTTAGTCTTCAATTAAATGGGTCTGAGACAATTAACATTAAATTTTATGAGACACAAAAGAATATATATATATATATACCTTAAAGAATTATCCTCGTCGGCGTCTTCTTCTAAGGGTAACCTTTTCCTTAGAGGCTTTCGTGTCTTTTTCTTAAATTCCACTTTGGGTACAGATTCTTCTAAACTTGACATTTCTTGGCAGTCAATGCTCTTTACTAAGATAGGAGACCTCTGAAATAAAAGTTTTTGATCAAATTAAAGGCAAAAATTACCTGCAACGTCAAATTTGTGTGAAATGATCGAAATGATAAAACGTGGTACAGGTTAGATTTTGTAAGATACAAAATATTGAGAAAAATAGCTAGAAAATATAATACATAAATTACACACACTGTTTTAAGTGTTGACTATTTATATTTTTACGAGTAAAAAGTGTAATCGATACTAATAACTTGCTTTTATAACTCCAAATTACTCTAAAACGTTTTCAAAATAAACACGATAAACCCGATAAATTGACGTTTTCGTCAAACGTCGTCTGCTTGCGTATGCGCTTTAAGTTCAAAACAAGTGTCAAGTTTCAAAATGGTTGACTAAGGTCTTATTTTACAATAATCTTCAGAAAAATGTGCTTTTTACTAACAATTATGAGTGCTGTTTTGATATTTAAGGATTTATAACAAAGCTTAGTAATAAACTATCCGTAAGTAACAAATAATTTCCATTCAGTCCTTTCATAACTGTTCATAACCTATAAATCATCACTCATCTTTTCATCTTTAAATCGAGTTCTTTTATTGTTTAGATTTTATTAACGTTGGATTGATTACAGAATAGCAATTTTGAAAGTATAGAAAAGTTTACCGGAAGTTGAAAAATAAAAAAAAACTTTGGTGGAAAAGCTTTTTACCGCGTTTAAAGGGTTTAAAGATTCGAAGTCAAAAAGCTTGAAGGTTATGCTTGATTCATTTTAGAATCAGATATATTATTATTTCGAATAATATGACACCGGTAAGTTATAAATATACTTTACTACAATTATAAATGATATATTATGTACTTAGAGTCAGATAAATATTGAAGAGTATGTAAAAACTAAATATTTGTTTCTATATTTACATGGGAAGTCAATTTTTTAATTTGAAAAATTGTATTATTTTATAAATGTTACTGCTTCTTATTCTTCAGATGACAGAAAAGTTAGAAATAGTAAAGGGACAAGAATTCGATAGTTATGAGGAGTTGAAAAAATTCATAGAAGATTATCAAAACTCTAGCAAACAAAGGTTTCGAAAGCAAAGATCGAAATATCTGAGACAAACACTTTTAAAAAAGGAATTTAAAAAAGAGCTGATTTACTATGAAATTGAATTTGCGTGTATTCACGGAGGAAACTACAAACCAAAAGGAACTGGCATTCGTCAATCAAAGTAAGAATAATTTTTATTTTAAATGAATAGTTTATCATCCAAAGTTTGGAAAATTCTATAATTGTACCAATTGTTTTGTTACAGAACATTATACACGAATTGTCCCTGTTTTTTTAAGTTGGGAGCTTCAAAGGATGGACAAAAGTTAGAAGTAAGGAGTCTGAACATGGTTCATGCAAATCACGACCCCGCAGAGGTTCGTTTGTAAATATATTTTTCCTTAATATATAAATGTTCTGTAAATTCTGTAAAAGGTATAAATTTTATCATCCTTTTGTATATTTCAGGAACCTACAAGTCGTAATTCCAAGCTCACGAGGACTCCTTCCAACGTTTGGAAGGATAAAAATGAAAGGATTAAAAAAGGCCTCACATTCAAGCCAAATACAAAGGATCCAAAAGAAGGAATAGGTTTTTAAAATTTATTTTAAAATAAAGATTATCTTCCTACTTTTACATTTAAACAATTTACTAAAAAACTTTTTTTTTTCCTTTTACAGACCATAAACAATTAGTGCTATCAACAATCTGTATAAAGCAAGAATTTCCGAATGCAGCGAGTAATTCGGCTGACGAAAATGATGTGAAATTCAATCCAGAAATTAAACAAGAAAACGACATTCAGAGCATTTTAGTAACTGAAAATACCAATAATAATAAATCATCTATCATTGTCGAATGTGAGCCAGACATTCATTTAGAAGAAAGGGTGTATGCTGGGCCTGAATCAGAAAATCTTCAAAATATTGAGGACGCAGATTTATCAACTGATGATAATGAGACCCTAGCTGTACAGAAGAAATTACTTCTATCTGTTGGTATTCAAACTACTTTTAAAATATACAGCATCGATATGTTCAGGGAAAACAATGATGCCATTTTATTTTACACTGGTTTGAAATCTTATGAAAAATTTAAAGTGGTTTATGACTCTTTGGAACTAAATAAACCACCTTTTCTACATTATCAAGGGGACGTTACTTCTATCAGTAAAGAGGACCAATTGTTTTTAACGTTGATGAAACTTAAACGAAACACCGACGAGTACGAATTGTCCTTGTTCTTTGGAATCAGCAAAACGTGTGTTTTTAATGTATTAATCACCTGGATTGATTTCATGCATCATATGTGGTCAATGTCGGATCTATGGCCCAGTGAGGAGTTTATAATCTACTATATACCCAAAAACTTCAAACAGTATTATCCAGTGAACAAACTTAATCGAGATGTAACGAGGATGGCGAATCTAAATGAGGCAAATAATCAAGATGCTGAATCTAAACCTGGAAATGGACAAATTGTCTGGGAAAAAGAGTATGTTAAAAAATTTGCTGATTTGTCAAAGAGGTTTGCAATCCTTGAAAAATCGTTACAAATATGCTATGCTCCTCTGGGGCAGAAAGTGTATGAGATTTGTTTAGTAATGTGTAATTACACTGAAGATCCGACTAACATTTAAAAGTAATAATTTTATTATTTTCATTCTCCGTGATGAGTCACAGATAATTTAATGTTACAGAATTTTAAATGAAATTATGCCCAAGGATGACATTTTATTTCGGCTTAATTTGAATAAAAATAAATTCAAATTTTTCGAGTAGATTGTTTTTCTTGACTAGAGTGATGAAATCCATTTTTTTCTTGGATACTATCGCTGGTCAACGGGTATAAAATATAAAAGATCTAAGTAAATATGAAAGATTTTTATTTTTTGAAAACAGAGAAAGTTAGCAATAAGAAATTAGTTTAAGGAAAGTTCAATTAATTCATACCAAGTTTTGTCATTTTTAAATAAAAAGTGCGCTAGCTAGAGTAATACTGCTTTTCCACTTCTAACTTTTTCACAGCTTCTTCGAGAGAATACAAATGTTCGTCATTTATCGTCGGTGCTATCGCTCGCATTGCAGCTGCTAATTTGTACAAATATTCTATATTAGGTCCACTGGGACCACGGCATTCTAATATATGGTTCGCTATTGTGTTCAAATCTTCCATTCCTGCGAAAAAGGGACTGTCTTCTCTGCTTATATAGACTGTAACGCAAAAGGGCATTTCATCCGAATTAGCTGGAGTAACTACTGATGAATCTTTCGATATCAGCATATTTGAAGAAATATTGCTGTTTAATAAATCTCCGTCGATAGGTCGCACAGGTGTGCAAGGGTGAAACAAAACTATTCTCCTGTCGTAGCCACTTTCACGAGAATTTAAATGTTGGGCCACGCTATCGATATTCTCGGTTGATATCTTGTATGCTAAACCCCACACCTCGTCTTCGGGATTTTTTGATGCCATTAACGTGGCAACTCGACCTGGCTGAAATAAAGCACTTTGTTTATTAATATATTATTAGTAAAGCATCATTTTCAATCTGAATTAAGGGGCCGGATGCAATAAGGGGACAAGCGCTCGAAAACGAGAAAAAGTATTGTCCAAACGTCTAGTGATACCCAAATTTTCAAGTTCAAAAAGTGAAATAAAAAAATATGGGTTTGTAGAGAATTACAAAACGTGAAAAAAAAATTCCCCCAAATTCAATTATTTTTTAAAACATAAATCGTCTTTACTCCGACAAATATTATAAAAATAATAAATTATTATTTATTTAATAAAATTATAAATTATAAAAACTGTTTGAAATTTGGTACACGCATTATACTTTAGCGATTCCTACAAAATGAAGAAAAAAGTTTAAACTGCCAATAGTTTAATAGTAATTAATTGCAACGTAAGCACGTTTTCTAAGTTTAAGTTTAACAATAATTAATTGCAACGTAAGCACGTTTTCTAAGTTTCGGCGAAGAAAAGTATCGAGTGAACTTCAAAGTTGAAACAACGTCCAGTGGGACATTTGTTCCTCACTATTGAGGGAAAATTTCTGGAAATTTTTAGATCGATTTATTAAAAATTGGCAGAAATATCCATTTTGTAAGAAAGCATGCGACGCCGTCTACGATTGAAAAGACGAGTGCTTTACAGGAATCGATTCAGCGCTTGAATCTGCTAACGATGCAATCGTAGACGGCGTCGCGTGCTTTCTTACAAAATAAATATTTCCGCCAATTTTTAATGAATCAATCTAAAAGTTTCCAGAAATCTTCTCTCAATAGTGAAAAACAAGTGTCTCACTGGAAGTTGTTTCAACTTTGAAGTTCACTCGATACTTTTCTTCGCCGAAACTTAAAAAACGTGCTTAACGTCAGGTCTCAATTTGCAATTAATTATTATTATTAAACTATTGGTATTTTTAACTTTTTTCTTCATTTTGCAGGCATCGCTAGAGTTTAATGCGTGTGTATACCAAATTTCAAACAGTTTCTGTAATATTTGTTTAAGTAAAGATGATTTATGTTTTAAAAAATAATTTAATTTGGGGAAATTTTTTTTCACTTTTTCAGTTTTATTATTAAAAATATACATCAAAGAAAAAAAACTTTAAATAGAAAAAAGTTCCGTCTTGTCATTCTCTACAAGCCCATATTTTTTTACTTCACTTTTTGAACTTGAAAATTTGGGTATCACAAGACGTTTGGACAATACTTTTTCGCGTTTTCGAGCACTCGTCCCTTATTGCATCCGGCCCCTCAATTATGCGATTTAAAATTGCAAGAAGGCAGATAATTATAATTAATTTGTTTAGTCTAGATAACAAATTTTCAACATACCTTGCTAGGCACACCTCTGTGGTCAACACTCTTTTGATAGAATCTTCTGACATATCCCTTTATGTATCCCACGATCTTTTTTTCGTAAGGAAAGTCGGCTTTCCATATGAGAGAACCATAGCCAAACACCCACATTTCAAAATCTGAAAATATTTGAAAATTAAAGTCAAGTCAGTAAGAGTCAGAATTAAAGAATGATCTGAGTTGCTTCTGAGAAAAAACAGGTGAAAAATGTTAGGTAATTTAATAATTTGCAAGTTAATTTTTTTAATTTGTAATGCAGATGTGATTGGAGATATTGTATATGCAGCTGCCAGGTCATTACATGTGATTTACTTTATTGCTTCAATTAAAGTCTTGTTTTAAAGTGCGTATCAAGAAATGTAAATTATAAAATTTAAGATTGGTATTACCTATTCAATCGTGAAAATGTCATTTATAATGAAGAAATTTATTATTAAATGTAACAATTTCAGGGTGGCCGTTTTCACCGATGATTTTTCAACTGAGTCCTCGTGATTAAAGCTTTTAGGTCGAAAATCTTTATATGTTTTTAAAAGTAACATTAGGCTATTTTATATAATGAAATGTCACTATGAGTTGAACGAGAGCACAAGTTTTGAATCTATGTAATATAAATATTTTAAGTTCAATTAATCTCTAGCGACTAAAGTGTGATTTTATAATATCTATGAAATATGTTGTTTTTCAAAGGAAATAAGAAGATATGTATTTTACCGTTTTAAGAAAAAATACATTTTCACGAAGTTATGAGTATTTTAATTTTAAGTTTCTTTTTTTTCAAGTAAACACAACATTTTTCTTTAAACTTTTATAACTTTAGTCTCAATTAAGATATTTGTTTTCTTTCCTGATTATGGTGAGGTTTATTGGCCTCTTTCAAAATCCATCAGAAAATTTAAAAAAATATTGAATATTCGCAAAATGGCGATGGTTTTTCTGCAAAAAAATTAAAAGGCGATTTTCTCAAAAACCCCATCTTGTTTTTTGCCCAAATTTTTTTGATAAATTCGTACTCATATGATGAAAAAAATAGATAAGTTTCATGTTCTCTAGTAAACAAAAAACCCACCTTATTTTTTGCCCAAATTTTTTTGATAAATTGGTACTCATATGATAAAAAAATAGATAAGTTTCATCTACTCTAGTAAACAGGAGAATTTTTTTAAATAAAATCGAATTTTTGAATTCTTCTTACAACTGACGCCACATACGAAAAAATATCAACAAAAAAGTTTGATGCTTTAAAAAAGTTCTACGCAAAAGACCTCTTAATCTTTTATATCTTGCATCGTTTGTGAGAAAAATTCGAAAATGTGATTTTGTAAAAACAGAAATTGTCCTGGACTTAAAAATGGTTTGGCCAATATAAAACTTGCCAGCGAGTTTTTTGTTCGCCAAACCATTTTTGAGTCCAGGATAATTTCTGTTTTTACAAAATCACATTTTCGAATCTTTCTCACAAACGATGCAAGATATAAAACATTAAGAGGTCTTTTGCGTAGAACTTTTTTAAAGCATAAAACTTTTTTGTCGATATTTTTTCGTACGTGGCCGTCAGTTGTAAGAAAAATTCGAAATTTGATTTCCGTAAAAAAAATTCTCGTTGAATTAAGATTAATATTAAAAGAAGAATTTTATTAGTTAAGTCTGTTCGACTTTTAAAATCTTATATGATTTGAGTTAAAATCGGTGTAAGCCAAATTGGTTTTTATCTATAATTAAATTATAAATATTTGTACAAAAGGACTTTATTTATTAAAAATATATGAAAATTTAAAAAATGAATGAATTAAATTAACATTTAAAAAATAGTAAATTCTTAATATTTATATAAATAATTATGAAATATGTTTACAAACATATTTAGCCCGCATGAAGCTTATCTGTTTTCTTCATCACATGAGTACCAATTTAGCAAAAAAATTTGGACAAAAAACAAGGTAGAGTTTTTGAGAAAATCGTCTTTTAATTTTTTCAGAAAACCCGTCACCAGTTTGCGAATTTTCAATATTTTTTTTTAATTTTCTGGCGGATTTTGAAAGAGACCAATAAACCTCATCATAATCAGGAAAAAAAGTCAAATATCATTGAGTCTAAAATGATAAAAGTTTAAAGAAAAATGTTGTGTTTAAAAAAAAAAGAAGCTTAAAATTTAAATACTCATACAACTTCGTTAAAAAGTATTTTTTCTCAAAACGGTAAAATACGTGTCTTCTTATTTCCTTTAAAAAACAACATATTTCATAGACGACCGATTCTGTAACTTGAAGTTGCACTGCCTGCCTGATTTGAAATGGATTCGTTAATAAGCATTTACATTTTTTAAACGAAATGAGATCACAGAGTGTTATTGTTAAACGATATATATTTTACATTTATCGTACTAACATTTCTACAATAATAAGTTTTAGTTAGTTACTCAGTTTTTTAATCTCTTCATCAATGACTTCTGAACTTTTTCGTGTATTTTCTAAAAAAATTAAAAAAATTCCCGGCCATTTCCCGGTTTTTCCAGGTCAAAAAAAATTCCCGGTCATTTTCCGGTCCAGCGGCCACCCTGCAATTTTTTAAATGCTATTTAAATATTTGTAATGATTTCATTTTATATTCAATTTTACAAAATCTCTACATAATATGCTTGTGAAGAAGCTGCAGTATTGTGAAAGAATTTATTGATCCACAAGAACCTTTTTCAAGAATACGGTAAATTAAATCAGTAAAAATAAACCATAGAGAAAATTATTAATAAAATCTAAGGGCGCATTTTTACGGGTTTCATTTTAACGTATTAGAATTTCAACCAATCAGGCGAAACCTGTAAAATTTTTAATTGCCTTTTAATTGGTTAAAATTCTAATATGTAAACTGCTAATATGCTAAAATGCAGCCTGTGGGATTGCACTCTAAATCTGATGTAAATTTAATTACTAAGTTAATTATAAAATAAAAATTTGTTGCATTTTACGGGTTGCATTTTAACGTATTAGAATTTCAACCAATCAGGCGAAACCTGTAAAATTTTTAATTGCCTTTTAATTGGTTAAAATTCTAATATGTAAACTGCTAATATGCTAAAATGCAGCCTGTGGGATTGCACCCTAAATCTGATGTAAATTTAATTACTAAGTTAATTATAAAATAAAAATTTGTCTTAACTATCTAATCTACTAACAAGAATAAATAGAATTGGAGACATGAAAATGATAACTCGGTAAAGACCATTTGAAGTTGGCCACTAAAGTAGGTTATTTTAACTATTACATGGGGGGCCAAATTCAAATGGTCTTTAACGAGTTGTCATTCTTATGTCTTGAATTTTATAAAAAATTAAAAAATATTTATTCAGCATTTAGGTTATTATTAAATTGTCAAAATTTTAATTCTGAAATATTTTAAGCACCAGCCGGCCACAAGGTGATTTAAGAAGCACGCAGCACTCTAGAATTACAACTATTAATTAAATAAAACACTTAAATTCTATACTAAAAGATATAGTTACCTCTCGTATTTCTTTGTTGTATTGTCCGAAGAAATTTCCTTATTGTGCCCAGTGTCATTGAAGTTTAAATGAAGTTCAATCGGGAGCCTGATTCGAATGGTGTTAAATCAATGGTAGATTCACGGCATCTGTCAAACTGATGCAATCGTAAATCAGCTTCGGCACTTGTTGAATCCATATATATTATCAAGCCAAAAAACGTTGCCAAATATGTAGTTTTGTGGTCCTACTTTGAAAGATGCATATTTCTTCATTTAATTTAGCAAACAAACCGTAAATCAGTATCTCTATCACAGTCAAAAGTATCTGTCTATGTTTAATAATATCACATCAAGCCCATTTATAAATAATGATCTGCGATGTTGCAAGCTCTTGTTAGGTTATGGATTATGGACAGAGAAAATCGAATTCAAATGGAATTTCCTTGATGTCGTAAATTTTCAGATTATGAAAGTTTATGTTTTTGTATTTTTTACATGTTTATATATATTCTATATTTTTATACTCCAAAAATACCCTTATAATTTATCGCGAAGCATCTAAATTTTGACACTCGTTAAAATTGGCACCTCATTATATATTCAAAAAGCAAATAAAATTCACGAACTCCGTAATTAGAATGAAAAATTGAGTATTAATAAGCTTTTCTAGTGAAAAATTACGAAATCTAGTGAACCTTAAAGTTTTGCCTTTCCAAGTTTTGAAAATATCTCTGAGCTGGTTGTCAAAAGGCTCTTTTTTGTTAGTCAAGTGTCACACTTATTTGTAAAGTATAATGTACGTGTTTGCTTCCTTGGTTGCTCAATGCCCTTGTGGATAGTTTCGTTGATGTGTCATTGTCATCTGTCAAAATTTTGCTAACACCACTACTATCACGTCATGATGTCATTTGTTCCTCGCGTGAACAAATAATGATTATTACATGTTTTGAGCAGTTTTGAGGTTATGTTTTTCAAACACATGTGCATCAGTGTTTGTTGGGTTTGTTGAAAACGAGTCAGAATGTCAGAAATGAAGTCAATTGCTTATTTATAATATTTCGACAAGCAATTTTTAAAACAGTCGAAATGTTTTCAAGTTATTTGAAAACTGATGTGCTAGCGATTCGTTATGTTAACGATTTGATTTGTATAGGTTAGTTTTCTCAACTATTTGTAATTTGTAAATAATATTTAAATTTAAAAATCAAAAGATTCTAAAAACATATTTCTACGTTCGGTAGGTCCTTACGACAATTATTTCCTTTTTTATTTCGTTTGAAATTATAATATATTCTTTTTTATTTACAGGATTAGGTTCTGATTTGTATATAACAAACAAATCGAATTACAAGTGCCAAGCAAAATTAAACGTTCTTTATCCTGACAGAATACATGGTATTTCCAAAGCGCCTGATAATAAATTAATCATTTTCGGAGGTAAAAGTTTGAGAATTTGCAAACTAGATATTACAAGCAATCCAGTAAAGTACGTTTTAATACTTATATGAATAATCTGCATCCTGCTTATTTTCAAAATAGTTAATTCTCAAATAGGCAAAATTTTAATTTTTCGCAGAATCTACAATATTTCGGATATATACCATTTTGCGGATTGGATAATTGCAGCAAAATGTTCTACTTTAGGAAATGAAGTAAAGTTGATTATTCTCTTTGCACACAATAATTTATATGTTTGTGATTTATTCAACAAACAACCCCACACCACATGGTGTCAAGAAAAGTGTATTTTGTATCCTTTTTTGATGTTTCGAACATTCAGGTCATGAAAAATTATGTTTCGAAATATTTGTTTTCCTATAAATATTTATTTAGATACGGAGGCAGTATGTTTGTCCAGAATTGCGAAGATGTTGTCGTCTTCAGTGGAACAGTATTTCAAGAAATTCTGATATGGAATGCAAATACCAAAAATAGTAATGATGCGACAATTTTACATCGATTAAAAGGGCACAATGTTAGCATCCACTTGAAATTTTAATCCTTATTCTTTATCTAAGCCACAAGACATTTCTGATATTTTATTTTTAAATTAGGGTGTCATATTTTCTGTGTTTTACGATCCGCTTGCGAATCTTATATGTTCTACTTCGGATGATAGGACAGTAAGATTATGGAGTGTTTGCTATGAAAAAGTGATTAAAACCAAGCAAACTAATATGGAATGGAATAAAGTGAATATTAATCTCAAAGCCACAATGTACGGTCACACTGCTCGAGTTTGGAGAGCAATGATCAAACATAAAACAGTTGTCAGTATTGGAGAAGTAAGTATAAAAAATTTTTCAAGTCAAGTAAAATCAGGAAATCGCTGGTTACTCTAACTAAAATGTACTTTCAGGACTCTCAAATTTGTCTGTGGACGACAAGTGGCCAGTTTCTGAAGAAAATACAAGCACATCATGGATCACCTATCTGGTGTGTAGATATATCAACAGTTGACAGTAGAATGTTAACAGGAGCAGCTGATGGATCGATTTATGCTTGGCCTTTTCCTTTTACAAAAGAACCTGAAGATTGTCGTTTATTGGGGAATCGAGACAACAAAGCTCCGAAATTCGTATGCTATCTCTCCAGCGGCACTGTCTTAGTTATCAGAGATGAAGGTGAAATCAATTGTTTTGATCCAATTACCCACCATTTAAATGGATCCTATAGTCTCCCTAGGTTTTCATCTTACTTGTTGATGCAAGTATCGCCAGATCGGAGCCGAATCAGTCTGGCATCAAAAGATGGGTTTATTACCATTTATAAGGGTATTTACTTATTTTTTTCCTGCAATTATAAAAACTGGAAATTTTTTGAATCAAGAAAAAATAATTCCCATTTTATGTTTACAGAAACAATTAATGAAAACGGAAATCATTTAAAATGGCAAATCACGGAGAAAATAATAGATTCTAAAATATTCTCTATTCAATGGCTAAATAATGATAACTTATTAATTTGTGGCTCTCTTGGCCGTTTGAATATTGTCAGTGTTTCATCAAGTGGTATGAATGTTATATTATTTAAAGTTAAGAATCCGTGAATATTTTTAAAGTTTAGCTTTCAAATGAATGAAAATATTACAGGTCAAATGAAGATTCTGTCGGAGTATATTCTGCCTGAAAGTCGTGAACGTTGGATAACTGCTGCTATTATGTATGAAACTCTGCTGATCAGCGGAGACAGAGCAGGAAGTGTTTTTGTTTTCAAAATATCCTCTACGGATAATATTGACGCTCATAAACCTGTACAAACGTTTCATAGAATTCATGTCAAATTTGGAATTCAATCTTGTACAATTAAAGGAACAAAGTTAATAACTGCAGGACGAGATGGTCAGTTGAGGTTTTTTGAAATAAGGAATGAAAATGGTGACTATTCTTTGGATTTAGAATGTGCGAAGAATATGCCAATGGATTGGATCAATAGAGTTTTAGAAACGAGAGACGAGCAATATGTTTTTGGCTTTAGTGAGGTAAATTTCCAATAAAATGGTAAATCAAAAAATTATTTATTTAAATTTCAATTTAAATAAAATTTTAAATTAAAAATTTAATTGCAGATTGACTTCATTGTCTACAGTATGACTTTACGTAGGGTGTTAATTAGAATTTCTTGTGGCGGAGGACATAGATCTTGGGATTGTATTATTAATGAAAACATAAAATTTGTCTTTATTAGAGACAAACAGGTTCACTTAATTGTTGTTCCTCTTCACGAATTAGCCTTGCCACCTGTTGTGGTACGTTAACTAAATTAATAATTCAGATAAAAAACTGATGAATATACTCATTTTTTTTTAGGAAGGTTATCATGTCAAAGAAATTTACTGCATGCAAACATTGCAGACGTTAAAAAATTCTTGTATTTTTATTTCTGCCAGTGAAGATTGTTCACTTCGTGTTAGTCATGGCATTAAGTCAATATCAAATGGAGGAATTGGCGAGTTCAAGACACTGCATATTTTAAATGGACACATTTCAAGTATAAAAGCCTTAGCTATTTTGAATCTAGAAAATTCTAAATCCTGCAGTAAAAATTTAGTATTTTCTGGAGGAGGAAGAGCTCAATTGAAAGTTTGGCTTTTAAATATAAAATTAGAGAAGGCAGCTTTATCGAAAGAAGATCTCAGTTGCAAACTGCTTGATTCGCTCATGTTACGTGGAACTGACAAAGAACGAAAGAAAATTAACAAAGCGTTGAAAATAACTTACGACGTGGACCCTGAAACTAGATTCATGGATATAAATGTACATTCCTGTCTTGAAAACTCGAAACTAATTTTACTGTTTGTTGCCTGCTCGGATGGACATCTTAGGTATTTAAATTTAAATATTATCCTATATGTGCTCTTATTAATTTTGAAGAGAATATAGAAAACTAACATATGAACATTACTTTCAGAACATTTTCGTTTAATACGGACGATTTCAAACTAAAACTTGAAAATGCTCTGATGTACAATCGTTGCATTTTGAAAGTTCATTCATTTACACATGATGAGAATTTAATTGTATTGACAATGGCAACTGATGGTGTTATAAACTTTTGGAATTTTAGTTGCCTACTTGGCAAAATTCAACAGAAAGTAGAAGACGAGAATTTGATTTTCAGGCCTTTCTCGAAATTGCATTTACATCAATCTGGAATTAACAGCTTTGATTTAGAAAAAGTGAATAGCAATGAATATTTATTAGTCTCAGGAGGAGACGATAATCTTCTTAGTATTATTGTATTCAGTTTCATTCTCCTTGAAAATGGGAACTTATTAGTACAAATTGTAACGAAATGGAATTCCTCAACTTCTCATTGTGCACAAATAACAGGTAATTAATTTATTTCGCATCAAGGAGTTTTATTCTTTTTCATAAATAATTTATGCACAGCAGTTATTTTAATTTTAAACAGGTGTTAAGATCTTTGAGGGCAACAAACTATACAGTGTTGGAACTGATCAAAAAGTTATCGTTCACAAATATTTGTATAACAATCTAGAATTATCCGTATTGAAAGAAAATGAAATCATCACTTGTGTGCCAGATGTTCAAGGCATTACTTTGTGTGGAACCGATGAGTAAGTTCAAAGTAATTTAGAGCAAGTGTGATTCATAATTGAAAGACAGAAAAAATGTAAACTTTATTTTATTGTTCCAGACGCGGTGACGCACTTATTTGTACGTATGGAAAAGGATTTGACTTCATCGTTGACAATAATTAAATACTATTTTGTAAATAATTTAAATATCAAATTTGTACAAAATTTATGTAAATAAAAATTATATTAAAAAATATAATACAAGACTTATTTTGGTATTCCTTTCCAGAATTTTAGATTATAAGCATTGGAAATATTTTTACGTTTAAAATATAAATTAAAATATAAAGGAGGAGTTGCAATAAGGCTTGTTTTTGACCCCAGAATTAAAAAAAAAATTTTTATGAAAATGAAAACTCGAAAGTGTCCGATATTTTTTGCCCCACATTCGCCTACTTAAAAGACATTATTTTACGTAAGAACAATTTAAATTAAATGATTTTGCGAGAAGATAAAAAATGTCTTCAATTTACAGTAGACATTTTTTATATTCTGAAAAAATCGTTCAATTTAAATTGCTTTTATGCAAAATGTATTTTAAGTAGATGAATATGGAGCAAAAAAAATCAGACACTTTCGAGTTTTCATTTGCGTAAATTTTTTTTTCTGATTCTGGGGCCAAAAAAAAGCCTTATTGCAACCCGTCCTTTGTAATTACCAATTTTTCTAGGGAGCATTGTAGTTTAAATAATTTTTAGTGACGACTTTCATTTAAATTTCGCGCTTTTTTCTCTCAGATATCAGCCATATTGTCGTTTTGATTTGACAGATTTCACAACATTAGTAACATTACGTGATTGTTAGCTGTCAAAAGTGAGACATTTTTTGAGTGTTGTGAAAACACTTGGATTTTATAAAGTTGTGTATAATTTTGAGAATAGATTTGAATTATGTCCACTATCACAATATCAGCAGTTCGTCCGCGAACTAGTATTCTTGACAAATCGCTCAGCAAAGGCAAGGGAGAGGTTAGCTTGAGTTGCTTCGCCCTCTTATTTTCAGAACTTGTTCAATATTGTCAAAATCGAGTGTACACTGTACCAGAACTTCAAAACAAGTAAGATTTAAATCCTCATCCTTTAATTATATTGGCAAAAGTTTATTTGCATTTCAATGTACCTAAGTTTTGAAGCATATTTCAATCGATCAAATAAACGAAATATTCTTTCTGAACAATTTATCTTAAAATACTATTTCAACTAATATTTAAGAACAAATTTGAATTTAAAATAAAATGAAGTAAAAATTTCGTTCACTTGTACGTTCAGAATTTCACACATTTTATATACAAAAATATATGTCCTTAAAAAGTAATTAATTAATTGATCTGATAAAAACTCTGTTTAATTATTAGATTAGCTGAAATGGGAATGGAAGTTGGCCATCGTGTCACGGATCTTCTTATCGTTCGTGAAAAGGGTGGTAAACGAGAAATAAAATTACTAAATGTTCTCCTCTTCATCAAAAGTACACTTTGGAAATCACTATTTGGTCGCGAAGCTGATAAATTGGAACATGCGAACGACGATGAACGTACATACTACATTATCGAAAAAGAATCCTTAGTCAATAAATTTGTGTCTGTTCCAAAAGACAAAGGCAGTTTAAATTGTGCATCGTTTGTCGCTGGAATTGTCGAGGCTGCACTATGTGACTGTGGATTTGTAAGTATTAAATGCTAAAAAGTATGTAATACTTGAATCTCGTAAAACTTCTAAAACATTCCTTGTATTTTCAGCCCGCGAAAGTCACAGCACATTGGCATAAAGGTACAACGTACATGATTAAATTTGATGATGCTGTTATTGCTAGAGACAAGCAACTGGACGATCGATAAAAAGAAAAATATATCGTTAACCTAATGTTTTATAATTAATAATTAAACAGTATTAAGGCAATAAAACAGTTAAAACTACTTTTTGGTATCATTATTTGACTCAAATTATAAAAAATTAAATAGGAAAAGAAGAATAATATAGAGTGGTAACGTTTATTTATGTAAGAGTTTATTTATGTAGTTTTTTTTTAACACGATTAATATAACTTTCTACAAGATTAATTCTTTAAACTTAAGTGAATTTGTTGTGTCTGTCTTTGTAAGCAATTTGACCGGTCCGGTATTGATGTTCCAAAATTCCCTGTACAAAAGAAATAGTTCATATATGAGTTAACAATGTTTGACGCTCTCACATATTAGAAAGTTTTTTATTTTAATAGTTGAACATTGTGCATACATTTAAAGTTTCCTTACCCTTTCTTTTTTCACAGCTGCACTCAGTAACAATATAGGTAAGATAACTACTGCAGTATGCCAAAGCCAACTCATAAAAGTTGGCTTACAGTATTCCTTCCGGGTAGCTCTCAAAGACATCAATCTTTGGATTGGTGCATCGAACTGTAAAAAGCATTAAAATTAGAATATTGCATTAGTTTGTAGTACTTAATGCATTTATACATATCAGTTTTTGCTGTTTTTATTTTATTAGATCAAGAAGAACATGTGCTCAGCTATTATAGTACTTTTTAAACATTATTCTTTGAAACCAGGATGCGTATAAATGGTTATATAACAGGGCTGACTGGTAAAAACATACATGCTCTAACAGGATTTATTTACAAATCTTTTTATTTATAATTTATAAACTTATAAGTCTTTATTAAAGAAGACAACTGTTAACGAAATAAAATGGATTAATTGAACAAAAAGTAAATTATTGATTTCAAGTACTAACCATAGTACCACCTTCGGGTTTAAAAGGGTTGAGGTACTTTTTGAGATATTCATTTCGAAGTTGCTTTCGGCGAGCATCTCTGTCTTCTATGACAGCCCTTTCACGAGGTGTAACATCATATGTATTTCGAAAATTAACCATTATTTACAACGATGTCAGATTTCAAAGACGCAAAACAGACGAAAACTTGATGAATCCTCCTAACCTCAAAAAGTCAAAGAATCACGTTCGTGCTGCGTCGTCATTCTTCGTTCATAATCGACGATCACGTGACAACAACCTTACATCGCACGAAATTTGAAATATTTTGAATATTTTAAATTTAGTTTCGAAAATTTTGAAAAAGTACAATGTTCACTTATGCCACATTAATTTATAAAACATTATAGAGCAATTTTTGGAGTTTTTAATTACCGACTCTATTCACAAATTGACCCTTTTTCAATTCTGTAGAAGGATAACGTAATTACGAAGCGTAATTTTATTATTGATAAAATAGTTGCAGAATGCACTTAATCAGAAATTTGTCATTAATTATGATAAGTCGAGTGCATGTGATCTCACGTGATGCACAGCTTCCTTATTTATACTTTCGAAATCAATAAACAGATAAAAATATATTAACCTAGATGATAAATTCTTCCTCAATTCTCATAAGTTTCATGAGTGCTTATAAATTGATAACAAGACATTTCTAGACGTTTGGAACCGAAAAAATATTAATAAAATACAAACAGAATTTTTTATTCATATTTTAATTATTACTCTAATTTTTAATCATTTTTTAAATATTTTTTTTTCTTTTATGAAGTAGAATAGTAGAAAAAATACCGCTATTATTCAAAACTTTCCATTTATAAATATTTCTCAACTTTCTTTGTGATAGTCCCACTGTTTATTTATCTTTATGATGTATATATCTCACTATAGATTGTAATGAACCGTCAAAATAATTGAAAATAATATCAATATCAAAGCACATGACGATTGCGTCATACGTAAATTACGCGCACGCGCATCTAGGATACTACGCAGCGTCCACGTGACGAATAAAAAATTTTATGGGGTTTTTTTTATCCAATCAGAGCAGCTTATTCTATTTTTTTGACGAATTTCGAGGTTAGGAGGGGATGACAGAAGATAGATGATAGGTGGGTGGGGAAGCATGATCCAATGGTGGGGAAGTATAACAAAGCGAGAGTCACTTGTTTGTTTTCCATCGTTTGTAAAGTGTCGTAGTTGCTGGTAGTGGCGTTTCCGAGAAGTGGATTGAGGCATAACTTATTAAAAATTTTGAGTGCAGGTAGGATAAACATTGACTCTACATTCAAAGACAAACAGGTAAAGCTTCAGTGTAAAATCGTCACTTTTATGGGAAGTTTTTGAGGTTTTAATATTGGTGAAACAAGAGCGTTAGGTTAGAATGTTAGATGAATCATTGCCATCTTTGTGTTCGAATCTATTGTTATGAGTTGGACGTGACGCAGTACCAATAGATATTTCACAATGATTCATCTGATGTCTGGAAACAAAAAATCCCAACTTGTTAAGTTGATCAAAGTTCTCATAAAATGCCCTTTCAACTCTATATCAGCAAATATTTTTAATATGTAAAATATTTTGGGTAAAACTCTTGTATTTGAAAGTATTTTGATTCCCGTTAGAAACTTCTCACCAACGCACTTTACTTTCATGGCCAGTCATCATTCGTTCGCATTAGAATGGTTATTTAATATCGTATACATTTTCTTTGTGAAGGAAGTGTTCGTGATTTTATAGAGTTATTCGTTGCAACAGAAAATACATAAATTTTGTTTCATAACAACCTTTTTTTTGTTGTTTTATGTTGTGCAAGCTGTAAATATATCCTAGATAAAAAAAGGAATTAGAATTGTTATATAATTAACAATTAGTATTTTTATTAGTTTATCAGATGCAATTTGCTGTTTTTTTTGTTTTTTTTTTTGTAAATGTTCTTTTATTTTCTTTGATTCTGGAGTAAAAGTAAAAGTTTTGGGATTAAAAATTGGCATAGTCAACAATTTTTACAAAAAGTTTCTTGCTCTTTTCAAAGTTTAAAACAAAAAGTTTTTACCAGCTGTCTAGTTTAGATAAAGGAGCTTTTTTTTCTTTCAAATTGAAAGAGATAAAAAAATCTTAGTCATGTTTTTCTTTTACATCAAAGTAATGTCATTTACCTACAGCGCATTAATCACTTTTTCCCTTTAGTCATGTATGTAGATAATTAACTTATTATATTATTAGAATTAACATTCACAAATCAAAAATTAAGAAAATATTTGCTCTTACTGCAGATTCAGCTTTTTAAAATGTTTTTTAAATTTATAAACTTTATGGCAGTTAATCAGTTATTAATTTCCGGGAGAGAAAACGTGAAATAGGAATCCAGGCATAACTATATCATATCAACTAATTATTGCAATGGTTTTTTCCTGTAATTCAATAAGGTGTAGATAATAAGTGAGAACTACGCTGTTTTCGCTTATTATCATAATTGAATGCGATAAGAATGACGGGTACTGGTGTAGTGTACATATCTCAAATTACATTTCAAATCTGAAATGTCGCAAAAGTTTCAAACAGTTATAAATAGATTGTCTAATTTTCCTTTTTTGTTTGGGCGACTAAGAACCATTCATAAGCGAAAAATGAATTTTCTGAACAGTATCAAAGTCTGGGGCTTAATGTCTCTATTTAAAATATTTTATCAGATCAGACATTCACATATCTCAAAGAATCATTCCATGAATTGACAAAATCAATACAAACAATGACTCCCACACGACATGCAAATCTCCCAACTTTTAATGATATTTTAGACCATTTTTTTCATCATTTTTATTTTATAATTTTAAAAGAAATTATAACAAAGTGATCTAAGTATATTTTTATAAAAATAAGAATAATTACAGTGTTTTTTTACAGTTTTTAGTCATAGTTGAATAGAAATAATATTATTCTATTATATAAATATCTATTATATAAATATCGTTAGTAATGATATTTTTATTTATTTAAATAAAGTAATTTATTAATAAGAATTAAAATAACATTCTTAGAATTTCAAAATTTCCCGCGAATTGCGAGACACATGCGCATTTCCATGTGGCGAATTATTGGGGGCACTGCTTAGACCATATATAAGGGGCACTGGTACCCGGTTCAGAGACGATATATACGGTCCTGAGTTTTTACCTGAATCCGCCCCGCGATTGTTTGCACTCAAGAACCGAGAGGTGCAAAGTAACGGTGGATGAGTGTACATTTTTAAAATTTACAATAAAAAATTTTAATGAAAGTAATTCTTGATTTATTTAGTAATTTATTTTGCAGATAATCATGAAGATTCTCCTTTTGTTAGCGACTGCATTCGTCGCAGCGCAAGCCATTCCTGTTGAGAGTATTGAGGAACTCTTTTCTCAGCAGTGGTCGACTTATAAGGTAAAGTGAAAAGAAACGTTAATAGTGTTATAAAAGCTTCGTCCTATGCATTCTTAATATCTCAGACAGATTATTAGTAAGTTCTCGAGATGAAAAATTATCACTTATAGTACCATTATCAGTTTGCGTTTAATAGTCTTTTATGTTGCAATAAGTAGGCCAAGATGTTTGGAGTTTGAAATATATAATTTAGATTAATTGGTGATAAAGAATGTTTTTCCACTTTGTTGATTTAATTGAAAGCAAGAATTGCGTTACAAAGAATTTCATCATAAAAACTGGTATTTTATGTTAATGATTTATTTTAGTATTTCTTCTAATTCAAGAATTTAATTTGCAGTTAGAACACAACAAAAATTATGAAACTGATACGGAAGAAAAGTTCAGGATGAAAATCTTTGTGGAAAACGAAAACAAGGTCGCGAAACATAATGCCAATTTCAAAAAGGGTTTAGTTTCCTACAAATTGAAGACTAACCAGTTCAGTGATATGGTGAGTAGTCAAAAATAAATTACGATAAATTGGATGAATTTAAGACATGAGAATGACAACTCAGTAAAGACAGAGTGTGTAGCGTTCTGGAAATCCTTGAAAACCTGAAAAAGTCCATGAATTTTTTTTACCTGGAAAAACCTGGGAAAGTCCTTGAATTTCATTCATAGTCCTGGAATTCTTATCTCTACATCTGAATTAGTAGTTTTCTTCAAATGAAATAATGAGATGAAATAATTTCAAATTAAATAATTATTTACCAATTGTTTCAGTCGAGGCTTCAGTAAGCTTTTGTAGAAAACTACTGATTCACTTAGTGAGGTCAGTTGTTTGCCAATTCAGATAATTGGGCAGTTTAGTGACTTTTCTCAATTTTGACTTTTTCGATCCGGTTTTTTTTTTAAAAAAAGCTTTATTTTATCACAAAAAAAAGAAATCAATCGAGCTCGAGAAACTAATACACTTTTTATTATTCTATTACAAATTTTTTAAATATAAACTTAAAATTTTTAAAATTTCCAGTTTTTTTTTTGCATTCTTTTTTTAAAAGCTTTATTTTAGCGTTGAAACAAGAAACCGATCGGGGAAGATCAAGGAACTAATGTTCTTTTTATTATTTTATTAAAAAATGTAAATAAATTTAAACTTACAAATTTTTAAATTCATAATTTCGAGTTTGTCGCTTCGATCTTTTTTTTAAGCTTTATTTTATCCTTGAAACAAGAATTCCATCCTCCTTGTGTTCCCCAGAATATTTGAATTTTTCTATAAAGTCGGAAGATATTGTAGAACATAATTTATATAATTTGTAAGTTTAAAAAAAAATTATATTATACAATATCTTCTGATATATGGAGAAATTTAATTAATCATGGAGGGCCCACAAAGAGGCTTGGGAGTTTCTTCGTTTCGTCGAATTCCTAGTTAATTAGATTAAAGTTTATGTACCCCCCCCCCCTGATGAATTAAATTGTTTCATGTACAGAAGATGTATTCAACAGGGTATCTGGCGGACCGGGAAATCGGGAAATACCCGGGAATTTTATTTTACCGGGGAAAACCAGGAAATTTTATTCAGAATCGGGATTATACTTATATTTTATTTTTTTATTCTTCAAATTTTAATAGCATTTAAGCAACTACTTGTAATTCTGACTGGATAATTTAAAAAATATTTATTTTACGTGATGCGAAAGTTTTAAAATATGTACTTTCGATTAATATTTATCACTTCAGTCTGTGATTAAAGATTAGTTTGGCGCGGGTGAATAAATAATTATTTCTTTGCGATATAAATTTTTTGTACATACGTATTATGTTAAAATTCCCATTTCTATGTATACATTCAACTTCAAAAACCACAAAAAGACATTTTTAACTTGATCAGGGGAAAAAAGTTGACCGAGCAAAAATCGGCAAAACCCCGGGGAATTTTAAATGGCCTGATCATTAGACACCCTAATTCAAGAAATATAAATAAACTTTCATTTAATTGTTCCTCCCCTGATTAATTAAATTTTTCCATAAATCACAAGATATTTTATGTATCTTTTATGTATTTATTTTATAAATAATGTAATATAATTTTTGTTAAAAAATACGAAATATTTTTTGCAAATAAATAAAATTACAATTTTTTTTAAGTTCCCTAAATGATTTCTTGTTTCAATGATAAAATAAAGCTTTTAAAAAAAGACCGAAGCTGAAAACTCGAAATTGGGAATCTTTTTAATTTTAAATTTAAATTTTTCAAATAAAATAATTCTTGAGCTCCCCGGACTGATTTCTTGTTTGAGTAACGAAATAAAGCTTTTTTAAAAAAGAAGGAAGTAAAAAACTGGAAATTGGGAATTTTTAAGTTTAATTTTTAAGTTTTTTAATAAAATAATAAAAAGTACATTAATTTCTCGACCTCCACGAATTTATTTCTTAGTTTGGTTATAAAATAAAACTTTTTAAACAATACCGGATCAAAAAACTCAAAATTGGGAATTTTAAAATTTATTTAAATTTTACAGATTTTTGAATAAAATAATAAAAAGTGCATTAGTTTTTCGAGTTCTCCCGATTGATTTGTTGTTTTAGTAATGAAATAAAGCTTTTTTAAAAAAAGAACGCAGCTAAGAAACTGGGAATTGGGAATTTAAAAAGTTTTAAATTTTAATTTTTTAATGAAATAAAAAAAGTAAATTAGTTTCTCGAGCTCCCTAAATAAATTTCTTGTTTTAATGATAAAATAAAGTTTTTTTTTAAAAAAAGACCGTAATGAAAAACTGGTTATTGGGAATTTTCAAAATTCTAATTTTCAAGTTTTTTAACAAAATAATAAAAAGTACATTAATTTCTCGACCTCCACGGATTTTTTTCTTAGTTTGGTTATAAAATAAAACTTTTTAAACAAAACCGAATTAAAAATCAAGATTGGGAATTTTAAATATTTTTAGTTTAAATTTTACAGTTTTTAAAATAAAATAATAAAAATTACATTAGTTTTTCGAGTTCCCCGATTGATTTCTTGTTTTAGTAATGAAATAAAGCTTTTTAAAAAAAAGAACGCAGCAAAAAAACTGGAAATTGGGAATTTAAAAATTATAAGTTTTAATTTTTACATTTTTTAATAAAATAAAAAAAGTAAATTAGTTTCTCGAGCTCCCCAAATAGATTTCTTGTTTCAATGATAAAATAAAGCTTTTTTAAAAAATATCGTACTGAAAAACTGGTTATTGGGAATTTTCAAAATTTAAATTTTCAAGTTTGTAAATTTCTTATTGTTTTTTATAAAAGAAAGCTTTTTTATGAAAACCGGATTAAAAAAGTTGAAATTAGAAAAAGTAACTAAACTGCATAATTGTCAGTTAGGTTTGTTAAGTGAATTTGTAGTTTTTTATTGTAAAACAATAGCTTTTTAATTAAAGATTGGAAAAAAACTGCTAATTCTTTTTAGAGAATATTCCCTTAAACAAAAGATAGTTTTTTGAGCTTATGCAGATAAATTCAGTTAGCTAAACTCAAGAATTTCATAAATCGCATAAAAAACATTTTATATGGTTAATTTAATTGTGTCTATTATACAGGTTCAAGAAAAAAAGATTTTTTCTATCAAAATCTACGGTAATAATTGAAAATATTGTTTACACTCATCGTTGAGTTATGGGCCGGGCTCGGGGGTAGACGGTCCTCAATTCAATGCTATTAAAGTCCAGTTTGAACCGGATTTAAAGCGACGAGCAAGCAGTCTTATGTCAACATTTAGGACCGCGCATATAGTCTCTGAACGTACAAAAGTAAATGCGCAGAGAGTCTTGAAGTAAAACAATGTAAACAACTACTGGCAGCCCTGACTGTTCGAGCGATGTTTGCCGGTCATGGGACGCTCGGGGGGGGGGGGGATCAGTGAAGCGTGAACGACCATGAAACCGGCCGGTTAAACAGTGGCCCATAATTCAACGATGAGTGTAATTAAATTAAATTTTGTTTAATTTAATTTAATGGAAAAATTTATTTTTTGACCTGGAAAACCTGGAAAAGTCCTGGAATTTTTTTTAGAAGAAACGCTAGGCTCTCTGGTAAAGACTATTTGAAGTTGGCCCCTAAATTTGGTTATTTTAACGATTACTTTGGGGGCTAACTTCAAATGGTCTTTAACAAGTTGTCATTTTCATGTCTTCAATTACACAACAATTTGACAATTACTGATAAAAATTTTTTTTATAGCTTTCTCAAGAATTTGTTCACACTATGAACGGGTTTAACAAAAGCAAAAGCCATAGTCTAAGAGCAACGCAAAAGCCTGAAGGTTCTACTTACATCGAGCCTGCTAATGTGAATTTGCCAGAAAGTGTGGACTGGAGAAAAGAAGGACTTGTGACTCCAGTAAAAAACCAAGGACATTGCGGCTCCTGCTGGGCATTTTCCACCGTAAGATACAAAAAATTATTTAGAGCATTTATAGATAAATAGTTATTATACTAAGAAATGGAAATTTGTAATGTTTTACAGACTGGAGCTTTGGAAGGACAACACTTTAGGAAGAGTGGAATACTCGTGTCTCTAAGTGAGCAGAACTTGGTAGATTGCTCTGGAAAGTATGGAAACAATGGCTGCGAAGGTGGTCTTATGGATCAAGCATTCCAGTATATTAAAGAAAACAACGGTCTCGACACAGAAAAAACCTATCCCTACGAAGCTCAAGATGATAAGTGCAGGTAAAATTATACCACAGATTCTCTGGAATCTTATTTTAATCTGATTGATAATACTTATTAAGATTCGTAAACATTTATTAAAAGCAAAACATTATATTATGTATGTTCAGATACAGCTCACGTAATAGTGGAGCCACTGACAAGGGATTCGTCGACATTCCACAAGGAGATGAGAATAAATTGAAAGCTGCCGTTGCCACTATGGGACCCGTTTCAGTAGCCATTGATGCCTCCCACGAAACTTTCCAGCTTTACTCTGAAGGTATATGTTTGAAGCACTTTAATAAAATTGAATTGTCTTGCAGAATTTTCGTAAATTCGTATAAACACTGCATTTGAATTTATAGGAGTTTATGACGAACCTGAGTGCTCATCTGATAAATTGGATCACGGAGTGTTGGTTGTTGGTTATGGAACTGAAGAAGACAAAGATGGAAATCCTCAAGATTATTGGTTGGTAAAGAACAGCTGGGGTCAAACGTGGGGTGAAAAGGGTTACATCAAAATGGCACGGAACAAGGACAACCAATGTGGTATCGCCTCCTCTGCCAGTTACCCTCTTGTTTAATAGAATCAATTACAAATAAAGAAAAATGCATTTCATGACCAGTGTAAATGTAAACAGATCAAAGCCTATAAGAGATTCTCAAGTAAATCTATTATTAATCTGACGAATAGCAGGAGCAGGGGCGTAGAGAGCGTGGGGTGTGAGGGGTGTGACACGCTCCTCCCCAAATGGTCGTGAGTGGGAATTTCCGGGTAATTCGACTATAAAGTCGGCTAGTCGGGAAAAAATGGTGACTAGTCGGCAAAGTCCACTTATAATCCCATTAATAATCCACTCATAAGTCCACTTATAATCCCACTAATAATCCCATTACGCAATTAAAAATATGCTGCTCAACTCTTAAATATCACACCGGAGCGTCAAAGCACAAGACTCCTGCTCAGGGGCGTAATGAGCGTATTGAGTTTTGGGGTGGGTGAGTATTGTCATAAATGCCAACTCAATAGAGTTGGCATTTATGACAATACTCTGAGTTGGCATTTATGACAATACTCACCCCCCCCCCCCCAAAAAAAACTCAATACGCTCATTACGCCCCTAAGCAGGAGTCTTGTGTTTTGACGCTCCGGGTTGATATTTAAGAGTTGAGCAGCATATTTTTAATTGCGTAAAGGGATTATTTCCATTTTTTATTTTAATTAAATAATTTTAAGAACAATATTGTTTAAAGTCTTTTGTATGCAGGGTAAAATATTAAAGAAGATACTGTAATAAAAATGCTTTTTATTAAACCTCAAATATTTTAATTAGTGCCGTAGGGTGGGGTTATGTACAATTTTTACGCGTTTTTCGAGGTTTTTTTTAACTTTACGCCAAAGGAAAATTTTTTCAACTTTTTTATTTTACAGGCAATTAGACGACTCAATTCAGAAGAGAAATCAATAATTTTTATATTTTTAAATCATTTTCTGCTTCTTAATAAAAATTGTTGAAAAGTTGTACCTTTTTTTACCTCCCATCTTCTAAATAGGTACAACTATTGTTTTTTATGTTATAATGAATAAAACTATTTTTTAATACTGAAATACTACTTAGAATTATTATTATTATTGATATTAAGAAATTCATATTAGAGATTTTATCAAACAGAAAAGAATAAAACAAACATCAATATTAATGAAATATATTTTTAAAAGGATGTATAATTTGTTTAACATACATCTAAGATTCTAAGGTCACTTTTAAGCATTTAATTTACTGGCTATTCCCAACTAAGCAATTTAACTTATACAACTTTTCTCTTGGAAGAAAAAAAAATAGCTCTAAATTAAAATAATAATTACATATAACTTTTTAGAGATAACATTTTCTCTTTTAATTTACGTTAAAATTTTGAAAATGCTGCACAAAAACTTTTCTGTCATTGACTGAGCTGCAAAATCGAAAATAATAGAAACTGAAAAGTGAGGTTAGGTTTCTGACAGACATCCTCATACAGTCGGACTTCCGCCATGTAATGATGTCGGGGGGTGTTATTACTTGAAGGTGGTAGCTCGGAGGGGAAATTGGAAGTTGTGCACACACGTATGTATCCATGTGTGGGTGTAAACTATGCATACACTGTAAAAAATCTGTTGTAAATGTATCTTTATGTCCACTGATTCACGTGGTAATATTACACTTTTAGTGTAA
>JBAGKK010017569.1:0-11652 GCA_037177015.1 Euceroptres primus
TATATATATATATATATTTGTGTGTGTATATAGGTACAAAATTCTTAGAAAACTGTTTTGCATTTTTACAATAGCGGCAATCAATTTACAAATAACGTTTTTAAACCATTTTTGTTCAATGTCACAGACAATATTATGCAAAAGTAGATTATATTGTAAATAAAAAATTTCCAATAATTTTCCCAGTTGCCATTAAATTGATCTTTTTCAGTTTTGTGCAATGTGTGTATTATAAATTCCTGAAAACTTAAATCAATACAAATTCCAGAATATTACATATAAACCAGTTTCTTTATAATGCAATATGTGACGTCTAGTCCATAAAATCCATATATCATTCAAGAAATTACTCCTTAAATTTTAAAAGCTTCGTTAATGTATTATGAAAATTAATTTCATCCTTTGGCAGATGTCAGAAATTGCTCAATTTTGAAAATACTGCCGTAAAAAAGTAACTATTTAATTTTCTTTTAGAAATGTTACCTGGACGAAGAAGAAAACCAGTATTTGAATAAATTAAACTCAACTAGACATCATTTGAATGCAATTCCAAATTTATTGCAATTTGAAATATTTTTGCTTTATACCTTTTTAAGTCAAAACAATCCTACAGACAGCAGAAATAAAATTTTTTCTCCTTGATTTTTCAGCTCTCAGTAAATATATTAGTTTCACAATTTTAAAAGTGTCCCTAATAAAAATTACTATTCAATTTAACCTTGGCAATATTTTACAATGCAGAATAGTAACTAAAAAATAATATATAATTGAAGGGTGAAAATTTTATAAGTTATATGAGAAAAGTATTGCGTACTACAAATATAATAATGTCACTATTTATTATATTTATCGATGTTATGATTTATGATGTTATGACTATTTATCGATGTTACTATTTATTATATTTTGTTCTTAAACTCCAAGACATGTCACTTCTAATCGCTAGATTTGTAAAATGTGTCCAATCTTCAAATTATTTTTCAAAATTACTCTTTCTTTTTATATTGCATAATTCCTACAATTTTCTACTGTTTCCTTACCATAATCGATATTCAATGACCCTGTACATTAAAAAAAACACTGTCTCTTTTTAAGAACAAAAGTTATAAAGTTCAATTTTCATCAGCAATTTGTGACACTTGGAAAAAGAATGAAGTGATCAATGAGCTAACTGTATTTTTTTAGAAAGAACTTTAAATTGTTCTTAATAACTCACTTGACTCGTTTTCTGTCATAATAGAGAAAAAAATTAAACTTTATTTCACTCACGGAACTAATATTTTTTCTAATGCATATAAAAACCTTATCGATTAAATTATTTCGTTATGAAACAGAAAATGGTAAAAATGACAGACATCGCATAAATTAACAGTTCGGATGAGTCACACTTTTTTTACTTTAAATAAAATTTCGTTTCGTATTTATTATTTCAGAATAGCTCTTTTTGAGAAGTTATTCAGCATTGTGTATTAATTAATTACAGCAGAGTAAGTAAAACTATTCGGCACACTGTTTTCAACAAAAAATTGCATAGTATTTTTTCTGGAGACATTTTCAAAATCGATGAAAAAATTTCTGAGCTGTCAAGTTTGTCAACATTAATCGTTCTTTTTATATTCCATAATTCCTACAATTTTCTTCTATTTCCTTACCATTATCATTACCTTTAATGACTTTTGTGTATATATTAGGAAAAACACTGTTTTTGTTTAAGAACAAAAGTTATAAAGTTCAATTTTCAGCAGCAATTTGTGACACTTGGAAAAAAAATGAAGTGAGCAGCGAGCTAACAGTATTTTTTTTTAGAAAGAAGAACTGGTTTTCTTCAAACAATTTGCCATCCTGGTAATATTTCCGAACGAGAATTAAAAATTTGTCAGAGGTAATATTTTTTGTTTCAGACATTTTGCAATTGTTTAAATAATTACTAATCATTCACTTTTAATTTTTTATGGGAAAGGTGAAGAAAATTCTAATTTTTTCTAATCCCTTACATAATGTCGCTTATTATTATTTTCTTTTTTCAGAACTTACTACTTCAATTGTTTAAACAATAATCATTTGTTCAAACAATTTTTTCAGTAAGTTATGAACAGTTATTTTTTTCTTGTGGACTTATTGTGGCAGTTAAATTGTTTTAAGAAGAAGGATTATAACTTTTGTTTCAGGCAGTTTCTTCTACTGAAGTCTACAAGAAAAAAATAAATGCCCATAACCTGCTGAAAAAAATAGTTTAAACAAATTTTTATTATTTAAGCAATTCTTCTTTCTTTCGACAGAAGAAAATTCTTAAAAAATAGCGACATTATGAAAGAGATTAGATAAAACTAGAATTTTCTTCAGCTTTTCTATGAAAAGTTAAAAGTGAATGATTAGTCATTGTTTAAACAATTGGAAAATGTCTGAAACAAAAAATATTAGTCTTAACACTCATTAAGTGTGTCACTAATTTCAGAAAATATTAAGTATTCATGATTTTTTGCGACAAAAAAATGTAAAATGAAAATTGTTTAAGGAATTCAAAATAATAAAGAAATAATATCACTCCCATATTAAAGAAATAATATCACTCCCAATACTCATTCAATGTGTCATTTATTCCAGAAGACAATAAATTTTAACGATTTTTTGCAAAAAATGTAAACAAATGGAAATTGTTTAGACAATTGAAAAATGTCTTAAACAAAAAATATTATTACCAGCCTTCACTTACTGTGTCATTAATCTGAAAAAATACTAACTTATCATGATTTATAGGGAAAATACATTCTTTTAACAAACAAAAATTGTTTATATAATTTAAAATTAGTTAGAAAATACATGAAATTTTGTCACTTATCGTTTACAAATAATTAATGTTGAAAAAGTTTAAAAATTCGCATTTTTTGCATAAATTTTACATAAAACTGCTATTTTCCATTTCTTGGGACATTTTCTGGACACAATATAAAGGAGTTGGGGTGGTCCAAATTAAACTTTATGTGATGAAAATTATTCGTTGAACATTCCTTAAGAAGTGACTAAACTTTAATTTGCAAGCAGTTAATAAAAAGTATTTATTTTTGCCATTTTTTACAAAAAATTATCTTTCTTTATGCAATATTCCATGTAAGTTTCAAATTCTCGGGGACCCGGGTTAATATTAACACTTCAAATCGTAATAAATTTGGAATTTTATTTTTGACAATACATAAAATTGTATGATCTTCTCCAAAATAATGTTAGGTTTGTTTAATTTATTTATTTATGTGCATTTTTCTCTGGTTTTCTTCAAAAAATTTGCCATCCTGGTAATATTATTGAACGAGAATTAAATAGTTATTTTTTTTCAGAAATTTTTTCAAAATTGAGCAACTCTTGTCATCTTCCAAAGAATGAAATTCATTTTAAAACTACATCAGCGAATCTTTTAAAATTTAAGGTGTAATTTCCTAAATAATATATAGATTTCATGGATCAGACGTCACATATTGTAAAAAGGAACTGGTTCATATGTAATATTCTAGAATTTGTATTGATTTAGGTTTTTAGAAATTTATAATAGGCACAATGCACATTGCATAACACTAAAAAAGATCAATTTAATGGTGACTGGGAAAATCAATCGATATTTTTTATTTACAATACAATCTACTTTAAAACTTAAGAAAATCAAATTAGACCAAAATCCCATTTAACGTCCAATAATCAAGTTAATATGCAAACTCTTGAAAAAAAAAACCCCCCAAGAATCCACGAAATTTGGACCAACACCGTGAAATGTTTCTTTATGAAACCAAACAGGGGCCCAACAAAAAGAACCTACAAAAATAAAAAAGAGGAAAGAAAAACAATCCACTGTCTGTAACACTGTAAAAAAATGGTTAAAAGCGTCATTTGTAAATTGATTGCCTCAATTGTAAAAATGTAAAGCAGTTTTCTAAGAATTTAGTACCTATATAGTACGTATGGTTGACACTTAATTATATTTTTTAATATAACATTTTGTAATAATAACATTGTATGCATGCATACAAATGCATAAAATTTTATGCATACACAAGCATAAAATAAAGCCAAAAAAGTATGTTGACCGATTTTACAATAATTCAGTCTTATAAAAGCCAAAAAAAGGATACTGGTTCAAATATTCTAAGCAGGGCAATAAAAATAATTCAGTAATGTTCCGGTATTATTCCATTGAAAGATTTCAGGTACATTCAAATTAATATTCCGGCAATATTCCGTGAAAATGTCACAGGTTTCGAGACGAATCTTTTTACAATATTTCTAAGGAACATTTCCTCAACATTCCGCTGGAATATTCCGAAGGTTAGACATTATTAGATTCCTTGAATATTCTTGTAATGTTCCTTGGGAATTCTCTAATGTCTCAATGGAATATTCCCGTATTATGAATAGAATATTGCGTGCTCTGTGGAATTCATCGATTAATTCTTTCTCGAAATTATATTTTCCTCTTAAAGTGAAGAACCAATAAAACATTCTCTCTTTATAAAATAAGTATCCTCCCTGAAATATAATTATTACCTGAAAATTTTTTTAAACATTAAAAATTTGTAAACAACTTTTTTTATAAAGCAGATACTCCTCGCACGGTAAAACTTTTCTCCCTCAGTTCATCAGTAACCATTTGAGAAGCGGAAGAAGCGTTCCCCTCCCACTTCCTGTCTAGGTCTACAAAATACACATCCTCAGCGGAAAATCTATTTTTCACCGCCATTAAAGTTAGTATCTCAAAGGCCTATGTGTGCTCATATTATCCAGTTGCGACGTGCCAAAAGTTCGTAAACGTGTTATCTCCAGAAACTCTGCTAACCAAATTATTGTCGGTAATGTATCGAGGGGGTAACATACGAAGGGGGTAGGTACCCACCCCATCTCATCCCCACTCCTGACTTTTGGTGCGAAGCCAGTAGACGAGTTAAGGGTGGAAACAGGCGTTATGTTAAAAAGCCTGTTAAGCGAGAATAATGTCACGGAAAAACTGGCGTTGCCACGCAAAATGTAGGTGGCCAAAGGGGGTACACGCAGAGGTTCACCGCAATTCCACCCAGGCTCCTCTCTGCTCACATACTACACCCACATCAACACCCCAAACCTCCCCCAGTTACCCCTCTCATTTCCTCGTTTCCTCTTTTTCGTATAGTTTCCACCTCTCTCTCTCTTGCAGTCAACGAGCGTGAAAACGAAACGCCGGACGAAACAAAACCAGCACTGACATGCAAATAATCTGGGTTATATATAAGTCTCGGTTGTTTGTAAAATTAGTGTGATCTGTTGTGGATTTTTGTTGAGAATGATTTTTTCGTGGTGAAATTGAGTAATTGGAACACCATAGCTTCAAGAGGGGGAAAGTGAGGGATTTAGTGCTTTATAATGCCATTTTAGAGGGAAGATATATTTTTGATTTGTGAATTGACTCTCTAAATCTGAATTAGTAAAAAGTCGGTCACTAATTCACTTTAGTGAAAATTTCTGCTAATTATTAGTAGTTTTTGACTAAAGCTTTAGTGAAATGTTCAAAACTACTAAAAGAAAATAGTGAAAAACGACTAATAATTAGTAGAAATTGTCTCTAAAGTAAATTAGTGACCGAATTTTCACTAATTCATATTTAGAGAGGATGTAACTTCATTCAAAATAAGTGTGAAATAATACTTTCAAAATTCTACAGCATTTTTCTAAAGAAATTAGCAAGGATTTTGTTGGTATTTTTAGAATAGGCAATCTGTAGATTTTTTATCATTTTTAAAAATGGATTTATGTGACACTCTTTAAATTTGAATTAGTGAAAAATGGGTCATTAATTCACTTTAGTGAAAATTTCTACTAATTATCAGTAGTTTTTGACTAAAGCTTTAATGAAAACTTTAAAATTACTAAAAAATAGTGAAATACGACTAATAACTAATAAAAATTTTCATTAAAGTGAATTGGTGACTCAATTTTCACTAATTCAGATTTAGAGAGCAGGAGATGTGAATTGAGACAAAAATGACAGGTGAAAAATGAGAAGTAGTCCAATCAAATTGTTAGGAAAAGAGGCGAAATCCCGTATTAACTCACAAGCGCATTTCTTTTTTTTTTTTGCTTAAACGCTTCAGTTTGGGTCACTTAAATACCATCCGGTTTTGTAACAAGAATTTCGGACCGGAACCCGGGCATATTTTTTAAAAAAGGTGCCAAAAATCATATATGCGTGGATTGTTGCTCTCCTATGGATTTTAGCGAAAAAAGGTAGAAAAAAGAAAGAAAGTAGATACAATTCTGAGAAATTTGGAAAAAATAATGTTCTAGCACCAATACTTTTCGAGATACAGCGTTTCGACAAATCCTGTTTTTTTCGATTTTTGTCCAAAAATCGCTACTTTTCAAAAAACCATGTAGAATCTGTATAATCGATTGACCTACGCCAAAATGGCCTGAAAATGACTTAAAATAGACGTCATTATCTTTAAAGCATGGGTTTAGTTTTTGCGAACATAGCTTATTAAATAATTTTATGCACAGTAGATATAAATACAATTATTACAATTATTTCTTTATACGTTTAAATAATTTATATACTCTAAATTTCTAGGAAGAAAATTTTTTTTTCTTTCTTACACTAAACTGTATTTTGACGTCTAAATACACTGGTCTTTGATAAAAGGACCGGGCTCGGGGGTAGACGGTCCACTAAGCAATGCTATTCGAGCGAGCATCTTATGTTAACATTCAGGACCGCGTATATAGTCTCTGAACGTACAAAAGTAAATGCGCAGAGAATCGTGATGGAGGCCTGACTGGCGACCCTGACTGCCCGAGCGATGTAGGCCGGTCAAGGGACGCTTGGGAGTGAAGCGTGAACGACCATGAAGCTGGTCCCCTCGTCAACGGTTCTTTTATCAAAGACCAGTGTACTGATAATTACTTTTAAAATCTGTTTTTTTATTAGAAATATTTATTGAAAATTATATTTAATCATAATTTGCATAACAATCATATCAAATTAACCGCTCTTTTCAAAATTTTCGAAAATTGGGAAGTTATTGTTTGAGAACTTATAACTTGTGACATCTGTGTGCATTTCTATCACTTAAAAATGAAATTATTCAAACGCCATCTATAGGAAAATTGACAGACTCCATAGAAATCTCACCATCTCGCATAAAATTATTTAACAAACTATGTTTTTTGGGTATGTAAACAAAAAAAAGCGACGTATTAAAAAAAAATTCAAACGAATTTCATCCCAAATTAACTGCTTCAAAATTTTTAAAAGCTTATAGTTTAGTCAGAAGTAGGCCAAATCATAACTTTTTTTCATTTTCTTTGTTTTTAAATGTAGTTTTTGAAAAAAAATACAAAAAAGATATTCAGGGCTATCTTCTATTTTTTTCTGAGTTTTTCGAAAAAAATTGAAATTTTTCCGATGACTACCACTTTTAATTATTATTGTTATAATTTTTTCCAAATTTTAAGGTTCTCTGTACATTCTAAAAAATTTTCAGAGCAGTGTTATGAAAAAAAAGCTGAGTTAAATTTTTTTTTCAATTGAAAAAGAAAAATAAAAAACGAAAAAATCCCACTCTGAAAATTTCAGAGAATTTGCGGAAAATGTCAAAGTTTTTTATAAAAAAAAAGAAAAAAAAATTAAAAATGACAATCATCTCGAAATTTCCGTCTTTTTTCCGAAAATTTCAACAAAAAAAGAAGATAGATATGTATAATTTTTATCCTGAAAAGTGTATTTTGAACAAAAACGTCCCGATAAGTCAATTTTTGAAAAATTTGTGGCCATTTGAAAAAAGCCATTTTCTTGAAAAACCCATAACTTTTTTTGGGTTAGGTAAAAAAATTTGAAAAAATTCTGAAAAATGTTTTCGATAGTGTAGAAAAATATAAAAAAGTTTCAGCCAAATCGAAAGGGGTTGAGGTAAAAAGTGGTCGATTTGACATGGAATGCCCCATGTATATTATGTTAAAATTCCCATTTCTATGAATACCTTCACTTTCAAAAATCACAAAAAGACATTTTTAACTTGATCGGAGTTCTTGTGCTTAGGGTAGTTTGACGTGAATGGAAAATTATAACAATTTTATTTTATACTCGAGAATCCTGACTGAATTCAGTTCACTTGTAGTTTTCACCCTGAAACACCCACAAAAAAGTCGGACCCTGAAGGGTTAAGCAAAAAAAATGCGCTCGTGAGTTAATACGGTGTAAAATGACAATTTGACTGAACTAAAGTAGGAAGTGGGAAATGAGGAGTGGAAAAAGTTACGTAATCGTAATCGACCCCCTGTCTCATAACAGCCCTTAAATAAAAGAATCTAGAATTATATTCATCACAATTCCAATTACAAATCCACGAAGACAAAAAGTGTTTTAAAAATCTCAATATCGCTCGAAAGGTATCAACATCAAGGTTCAGAAGTATCAGGAATAATAACGGCGAGTGTCGAGCGTGGCCACACGGTGGTTCGCCACGCGAGATTCTCATTCCCCGGAGCTTTCTCTCGTTTACGAAACGAGTCACGCCACCCTCGAGTCCAACCATTCTGTCTGCCTGCCTTTTCACCTACTGCTGTACTCGGTAGGTACACGACTGTGGATAAGGTTAGGTGGTAGGTAGTACGTGTAGGTACATGAGTATCACCCTCGGTGCCAGCCGCCGAGGAACCATTAAAAGTCTAGCTCCCCCCCCCCCCCTATACCCCTTTTCCCTTTCTCTTCTTAGGGGTTGTGTAGATTTTTAAATGTTTTGCACACGTTGCATGCTCCTCGTGATCGAACCCTATATTTCCCTCTTGTTTTACACTTTCTCATTCTCCTGACGTTTTCCTGGTTTTGAACAAGGTGGCTCCGTTTTCAGCTGTCGTGTGACGAATGGGAAGCGACAATAAATCGAGAAGATACATGGTGCGAAACTTGTCAAGACACCGATGTTTGTTTAAAATTAAGCTAAATGTTGGGAACTAAGTTAGGAAATTGTACTTGTGCAGGAAAAAATATTTGGAGCTATTTGTTTGCTGTGATGATTAAACATTTAATTTTAATTCATTTTTGTAATAATATAGTAGATAATCTGTTTGACAATGAAGAAATCTTTACCTAATAAGAACTTAATAACTAAAAACTTAATCTCGGCTATTTATTAACAAGTTGGAAAATACATTGACCGAATCCATTTCAAATCAGGCAGACAGTAGTGATGGGCGATCCTAGGGAAAAGCATCGATCCTTGAAAATCGATACTTCACAAACTATCGATTCGACCCGAGTAAAAAATCGGTCCAAAAAGTATCGATACTGCTGGATCGGTGCAAGCACAATAGTTTGCTGTCTATTTTTTGGTTATTAAGGTTATAATAAACTAAAAATCCTAAAAATATGATTTCTTTTTGGAAATTTGTTTGGTAATTGGTATTTAATATTGAAAACTAATTTAAAAAATCATTATCCGGATCAGTAAACACCTTAGATAATTCCAATGTTTGTAAAACGTTTATTAAAGCTTCATTAAAAAATTACATTTAAAAATTTAGAATTTTCTAAATTTAGAGTTTTTTAGAATTTTCTAAATTTAGAATTTTTAGAATTTTCTAAATGTATATATTTAATTTAACCCATGAGTCTTTTTTTTCTCACCTTCACAGAATAGAATATTTTTTAGACACTGAGAATGTAATATATAATATAAATAAATATAAATATAAATAAATATAAATATAAATAAATATAAATATAAATAAAAATAGTTAATTGCTAAATATTCTTTGAAAACAAAATGTCACTGTTAGAAAATACTTAAAAATTCAGTAATTTTCAATTACGTAGTGGAAGTATTTCCATTCATGTAGATTATATTTAAAGCATACATGTGCCTGAAATAGTTATATTGTGTACTTATATAAATATGTACTTATATAATTACAAAATTCAATGCACATGTGCCTGAAAATTAATATAAAAAACTTTGAATTTCATGTGTCTAAATGGAGAAAATGTCGAATACGTACATTAAAAATTACTAAATTTCCAAAACTCAAAATGATGATGAGTGTTATAAAGAATTCCGTACCGTTCTATGGGATATGGGTTTTTAAAAAAAAATTATAATAATAAAATGAAAATTACATTATATATTATTATATTATTATTATCATCATATTATTATATTTTTATATGAAAATATAATATGAATAATTATAAATAATAATTAGATATTAATAAGTATTAATAATAATTAAGTATTAATAAGTATTATTTATAAAGTGTATTATTCATATAATCCAAAACCGAATATATAGCGGATCGACTTCCGATCCCGCCAAAAAAAGTATCGATACACCGATGCATTGACTTGCAAAGAATCGAATCGAAAATCGATGGATCGAGTACTTTTGCACTTGATTCTTCGAGAACTCGGTAAGGATCGCCCATCACTAGCAGGCAGTGCAATTTCAAGTCACAGAATCAGTCGCCTATGAAACATGTTGTTTTTCAAAGGAAATTGACGTGTATTTTACCTAGTGATGTATTCGAGAAAGAAATGACAAGAAAATAACAAGATCAAGAATTTTTCTCGCCTGTCAAGAACAATTATTGTTCTTGTCTTGTTAGTGGTAGCCAAGATTCTTGAGATGTCAAGCAAGACCAAAATGGAATCTCGTAATTTTTGAAATTATTATTATTATTATTATTTAAATTATTATTTATTTTATTATTTATTATTTATTATTAATATTAAATTATTATATAAACCTGTATTGATTTTTATGAATTTCAGGGGTTATATAACTTTTAGACCCAGGATTTTCGACATGATGTATAAATTGATGTGAAATATCATATAATAAGAACCTTAGGAGATGTAAATAGAAATTTTTAAACGAAAATAGCTTTTATAACCTATTTTCTTCAAGAACGTAGGAAAAAATACTCTTCTATAGCTTAACTGCTTTTAATTTTCGTTTTAATAAAATACAATTTTCGTTTTAAAATTTTGTAACTAAGTGTAGATTAAGGTAGGCCGAAATTTTTTTTAAATTTTGATTAAGGTATATGACCCAGTAATCGTACCGGACCCAGTAATCGTGCGATTTCGGTATAAATCTCCCAATTAAGTACTTCCACCATACAAACACATTAAAAGTATATTTTTAGGTAGCTTTGGATAGTGCCGGTTTGTAAAAATTGCTTTATTTATATAAAAAATTTGTGAAAATTGATTTATATAAATCGTTTTTATAGTCGCATGCGACGAATCACGAAATGACGGAAATCGCTAAAGGTTCAAGTTAGGATAGACGGTTCTTTGCTTTAGGGCTTAATGCGTTTAAAAGTCACTTTCTCTTGTCAAAAATCATTTTCCCATAGTAAAAAAAATTCTGTTTTCTAAAAAGATGTGTAACCTGCATTTAGCACCTGCTTTGTGCGAGAAATATAGATCACAATTACTGGGTCATCAGAAAAGCCCTGTAGTCACAGTAATCGTGAAATAGAACGAAGGCTGGGAAAAAGATCTCAAGATTTTATTTCAATAATTGTTTGTTAATAAATAATAATTTGTTTAGCTTGATGAAATCGTAAAGTGAAATCGGATTTGTAATGTGTTACTGTGAGCAGTTATCGTACGATATATCAGTGCCGTAAGTCAGAAA
>JBAGKK010017580.1:0-11651 GCA_037177015.1 Euceroptres primus
TATCTTCTTGTTTGCTTTTTAATAAATGTTTAATTTTGTAAAAAAAAGCTCAGAACTTTTTTGCGCACCTAATAATAAGCGAAGAATTGGGAACCTAATTACCAGTTTAATAAATTTACCCCCGGTAACTTCAAATACAAATTCGAAAGCCGGGCCATTATCAAAACGACAAAAGTGATGACGACAAAACCACTATTGATGAATCGATGTCGACAATCTCCGACGTAGAAATGACCGAGACTAATTCAAAAACGGAAATATCATTGGGTCATAATGTCAATCTTCAACTATCAACATCGAAGAATTTAAATCTGAATATTATCGAAAATAATTCTCAATCGTCTTTCAATGTAACTGAAAGCGGTAATCCGATATTTCAATTCAATAACTAACACCTGGCTCCTGGGTCAAATAGGTTTGACTAAAATGAACGCAAAATCGGTAAAGGGGGTTCGACTTGTATTCATCCACAGTGCCAAAATCCATTTAAATCAAAATCCTAGCTGTTCGGATTCGCTGGATATACTACTTTAACATGCTGCGCGGCATGTTTGACAGTTTTTTACTAATTTGTAAGGATAATATTAATTTTATCCAAAAATATTTCAAGCAAAAGTTGTATGTTTTTGGAAAAAGAAAAACTTTGTATTCGTATTATTTTTCGTTAAAATCAATATTTTTTCTAAAAACTGGCAAAAATCATTGAAATTTTAAAAAAACCTTATTTAATTGAAATTTTGTATTTTAAATAATGAAATAATTTTTTAACCTTATGATTATATTCAATATTGTATATTTTAATTTCAATTTACAATTACAGCGTGATAATATCTTATATTAAATATAATACAACAAAGAAATTACAATGTTTTTTTCTAGTTACACATCACGTACTGATAGAAAATTTTAAATGTATTTTTGCGCAAATTTTGTTTAATTAAATATGTTGCAAAGAGAATTCGACTACTGCTTTTTTCAGATTCACCTTTCATCGTCAATCATATTGATTTTATATCGATTCCAATCGTTTTTTAGAAATACGTTATGAATTGCTTCACCAGATTGTTTTAACCATACGCCAAGACCATTTTTACGCAAATAAGTCAAACAGTGCGATAAGTGTTTTAAAATTACATGAATTTTTAATGTCTCGGTTACTCCTGTGCTATGGAGGTGCAAAGGAGTTATTTCTAATTCTTTAACAAGTTTCTCACAATCGGAATCCACTTACCTGGTTGAAAAACAAGCATTGACAAGTTTACTTTTTGTAATCTTCTCGGAAATCACCAAAAGTTTTCAAGTTATTTACGTAATGACAATTTTCAGTCACCTCAGAATCGGAAGTTAACGTGCTTTGCAATGAACTTCTCCATTACTTCTTAAGCATTGTAGAGGCACATAACAATATGGGCAGGGAAAAGAAGCTGTTGCTGTTTGCTGCCCATTTACAATTAATAACAACTTAAAATCACCCGCAAACTTGTATGGTATATCGTTAAGTTTCGTTAACTCAAATATGAGTTTGACGTTGTGATACGTTCCTTTTTGATTTACCCAAAGTAATATGAAGTACTTTACTTTACTATTAAGTACTTCTGTACTTAACGATAATTCAAAAGTTTTACTACTTTGTTCACTTATGCCTATTTTTTTTTAAAAACAATTAGTAATAATTTGTTCTTGATGTTTTTGTGGTAGCTGTTCCATTAGCTTATTTACATTTTCGTGAGCACTTATCCCATCACAAGTGTGTTGTTTTCCTTTATTTAATGTAGTAAAACAATTTTTACATATCGTAATTGATTGTGATTCTTTAGCTTGACTTTATTTGGCGTATTTTTCATTTGAAACTTTGCCAAGCAAACCATTAGATTCATCGATTTCATTTGATAATTTTCGCTTAGGACTAACACTTCTTTCAATTTTTTCGTGACCTCTATATCTTGCTTTTAAATGTATTTAGCAGTTACATAAATCGTCAGTATCTTGAGTAGATTGAGTAAGGTGTATATCTTTATCATTGGGCATTTCTTGTAAAGGCCGTTTCAAGATTACTTTTTCGTGCTCATTAAGCGTTAGCTTACATGTAATGCAAACACTTATCGGAAAATGGGAATCCGTAATATTGAAATCAGAGTTAATCAATTTTTTAATTAGATTTTCATATCGAGAAGTTACGTTAATGTTTCAAAATAAGATATCTAATTGAGTTTTCAAAAACAAAACACGCTCGAAAGATTATTTTTTTATTTTTTAAGTCATTCTGTATCAGTTCATGATGTGTAACTAAAAAAACAGTTGTTCGTTGTTGTATTATTAAAAACAGTAAGTTCGTTGTTGTATTATATTTATTATAATGTATTATTATCACGTTGTAATTCTAAATAAAAATTAAAATATAAAATATAAAATAAGGTTAAGAAATTATTTCATTATTTAAGATAAAAAATTTCAAATAAATAACGATTTTTTTGAAATTTCAATGATTTTTGCCATTTTTTGGCGAAAATATTGATTTTAACCAAAAATAATAACAATACAAAGTTTTTCTTTTTTAAAAAACATATAACTTTTGTTTTAAACAGATTTAGATAAAATTAATACTTTCATTACAAATTAGTAAAAAACTGTCAAAGATGCCGCACAGCAGGTTAAAGTCGTATATCTAGCGAATCCGAACAGCTAGGAATTTGATTTAAACGGATATTGGCACTGTGGATGAATACAAATCGAACCCCCTTTACCGATTTTGCGTTCATTTTAGTCAAACCTATTCGACCCAGGAGCCAGGTGTACATTATTACAATTCAAAGCAATTAAAATTAAATAGTAAATTCGCACTTGCTCTGAAATCCTAAAGATTTTCTCCTTAAGACCAAGTATCATTTATTCGATTCCTACCTTACTGAAATTTTGTTTGTATTTTGACTTACACAAAAATTGAGATATTAGGATGAAAAATTGTAAAATTATCGTACCTTAATGATTTTCTATTCATTTCACAAATTTTCAAATCGAAATCTCAATTTTTTAAAAATAGCATTACAATGAAAAAAAGTCGGTAAGGTAGGGATGGTATAACTGATACTTGGATTTAAAGTTAATTGAAACCCCTCGTTCGCAATATTTTGCTCAAAATTTTTGGTTTCATGCCTTTCCAAGGTTTTTTCAGTTTTGTTAGCCCGCAGCTGTCCAACTGTTTAGTTGTCAACTTTGGAAATGCCTAATTGAAAGTCAAACTTTCAGCAGGCTTGTTTTAAAAAAAAGTATACATGCCAAGGGGAGAACGCAGTTTTTCGACTCGTGTGAACTTCACACTTATCGGAAATCGCTGCCTTTCTCCCCTTGGCACGTAATCTACTATACAGGTATTGGGCATTATTTTTCAACTGCCCCAACCCTAAAAATCGATCGGGCTCAAACTTGGGTAAAGTGTAGTCCTATTGGATGGTAGTTTATATGATTATATAAACATTTGATTATATAAACATTTATATGAGATTTGACTTTTGTCGAATTTAGGGTATTTTTCTATTTTCTTTTTATCTAGAAAGAAAGCTTAGGTTGTTGCCTTTAAACACCTATAGATTTAAAAATGGACAAATTATTATTTATTTTTGAAAGTAAGCGATATGTTAGTTTTTTTCAGTTATAATTTTTGTCAATGATTTATGACTCCTATAGAAACACCTATAGATTTAAAAATTGACAAATTATTATTTATTTTTGAAAGTAAGCGATATGTAAGTTTTTTTCGGTTACAATTTTTGTCAATGATTTATGACTTATTTAAAATCAATAAAAAGAAATGTTTCTCACTACAGCTTCGGTAGGGCTTTTCATTCCCTTTCATAAGGGCATGCTCATAAGTATTTGTTGAGAAAATAAATGATTCACCTTCAAAATTGAAGGTCAAAGTATTTGTTAAAGAAATAATTGTTTTAACCTTCATTTTTGAAGATCAAACATTTATTTTTTCGTGAAATTCTTATGATCAGAAGAAAGGGCATGGAAAACCCTTACCGAAGCTGTAGTAAGAACATTTCTTTTTATTGATTTTAAATAAGTCATAAATCATTTAAAAAAATTATAACCGAAAAAAACTTCCATAACGCTTATTTTCAAAAATAAATAACAATTTGTCCATTTTTAAACCTATAGGTGTTTAAAGGCAACACCCTAAGCTTCCTTCCTAGATAAAAAGATACTAAAAAAATACCCTTAATTCGAAACAAAGTCAAATTTATTTTATATTTGATTTTTGAAGGTCAAATACTTATTTTTCCAAAAAATGCGTAGGATCAATGGAAAGGGCGTGAAATACCGGTAAATATGTGTCCCGGCGACAAAATTTTTTTCCATAAACTACCATCCAATAGGACTGCACTTTAGCCAAGTTTAAGTCCGATCGAGTTCGATTGATTTTTGGGTTGGGGCAGTTGAGAAATAATGCCCCATATTTTAAATACGTTAGTCCAAAATATCATGCAAAAGCAAGGAGGATATCTTTACGCGATCTTTGTTGACTTCACTAGGGCCTTTCCGTCTGTAAATCACTCTCTGCTCTTGTATAAACTTCACAACTTGAGCGTAAGTTCAAAATTCATTAGAATAATGAAGAATGTATATGATCTGGTGAACACGCGTGTTAAAGTGGATGACGAATGTCATCCATAAGGTACAGATAAGGTACAGATAACAGAAGCTGTTTTGCAGGGAGAGACCTAAAGTCCGCAATCTTTTAATCTTTTCACCTCTTACATGGAGGAATTTTTTAGATCTTAAAGGAATAAGGATATTGGAATCTGAGAATATTATTATAATCATGTATGCGGATGATGTAGTCATTATCACTTAAACGAAGATTGATGCATCTAAAAAATTGGCAGCCCCTAGTGAATATTGCCTTCTTAATAAACTGACAGTACATAAGATCAAAACAAAAACTGTCGTCTAGAAAGGAGGTAAGTTAGGTGTCAAATTGAAAGAATGAAATTTGAAGGCAATCCTGTTGAAATAATTAAAAAGTTCGTTTTTTTCGAGGTGCCAATCTCAAACACTATAATTTTTAATGAAGCTGACTATCCAGCAATAAGCAGAGCGAACTTGGCTTTTGCTTCAGCTGAAAAATTATCCTTAAATAAAATGTAACGTGTGGCATTCGATTACGAAAATTTATGACTTTCTTGTCTCTAGTTCGTTATTATATGCAGCCCACATCTGGGGTGTAGGACAGCTAGAAAAACTGAGATGGCTCTCAACTGGGGCGCTCAAATTTTAGATATAGAGGATTCGCGCTTGCCTAGTATGTGGCTGAAACGTCTTATTTGGACTTTAGAAACTAAAAATCTTAACTATAACTGGCTGAAGCAATTAGATTTTCATCCGGTTAGAGCTGAAATTCACATTAACTGGAGGGATGTTAATAAAAGGGAGTTTAAGAAGCAAATTCCGAATATACTTGTTAAACTACAGAAGTTATTTAGCTTACAGGACGTACAACGCATGAATTCAAGTAACTTCAGCATAATTTATAAAAATATTTTTCTGGAATGTCTTAGGTCGGATAAAATTTACCTGAATGCGCGAGTACCTTTCTATTTCAGGCGTATACTAGCTCAATTACGAACTTCCTCGAAATTTGTAATTAAAATTACTACAAAAGATCATACGACTGGAATTGACCCCAGGCATAACTGCTCTTTATGTAGATGAGACTAATTATAGTTAAGGTATTTTAACTCTAAGTATTTTTGTACTATTTATATTTTTTCTGTATCATCATCTACTTGATTTATGTAATCTAAGAAGCAATATACTTTACATTACATTACATTGCATTACATTGGCTTGTAATTTTTGCGGCCGATACACCAAATTTATGATGAGGAATGTAACGTACAGACGAGCGAAACGAAATTGATCTAATTATAGAATCGAGAAAAGATCTGGATAGCAATTAAAATGGTTTACTTACCGAAATCAAATATGTAGATCGCTTGGTGTCCAAAAGAATCCTCTGGAAAGGGGCTGGTTGTATTGGTCCAAAAGACCTGCTGAATAACACGGCAGGTACCCTTGACGCGGATATCTCTCTGTAGTGGTGTTAAATTGTTTAGAATCGTCTTAAATCGAGTTAAAAATCGAACTTTGACTGAATTATTAAAGTCGATCGTGGACTGAATTATTTACTAGAGCTTAAAATCGTTCGTGAAGTGAATTATTCAAAATTCCACTTGGGATTTGAATTTATTTGTTAAAGATATTTTAAAGTCCTAAAAGAATTTAATGATTACGCTTCATGATGAAAGACTTGTAGAGGTTCGATGTTAATTGCAGACTGAGGACTAGTAGCGACTCGATGTTATTTGCAGACTGAGACTGGTAGGTGTTCGATGTTATTTGCAGACTGATCTCAATCCTAGAGATCCTCGATTTTTATAGAGCGATATTCCCTCAATTTCCTTAGGAAGGGAAATGAAATTCATGATGGCTGCTGACACAGTAAAATTTGATTTACGTACCAGTTCTAGACGTAATAACTGCATCTCAATGGAATAGGTGAAATCGACGTTGTTTTTAATGCCCTCTTGATTAAAAATTGGGATGTTGGTTGAATTTTCTTGCCGATTTATATGACACCTCTATTAGGGGAGCACCTAATTCTATTGTGTGGACTCAGTAGTGCATCTCAATGATAGGGGTGCAATCGGCTCACAAAGTTATATGTCGATGGCTTTAGATTGAATATAAAAATAATATTCACAGGTATTGATGAGGTGTTATTAATTTATGTAATTGTTTACTAATAATAATGTTTAAAATAGTCGCGGGACGTAACATTCCTAAAAAAAGTTGCAAAAAAGATCACTTAACACTTTTTTCTATCTCGCGTTATTTTCCACATTTTCACTGAAATATGAGTAAAGCAGGTAAGGTAAATGCACCTATTTGCGTCCGTGCTCCTATTTGCGTCCCAACCTGATTAAAAATAGTAAATTTAATAAGTTTTTACACTTATTGATTCATGAGGAGTACTTATTTTACTATATTAACAATACTCTATATGCGCGTCCATTCAAATATGTGTTTTACCTAAATTTAGAAATATAACACGAATTTCATTTTTCATATCACGTGCTATAAGTGGCCATTTGTGTTCACTCGTGCGGAGAGAGCAAATTCTTAGTAAAGCGGACTCCGAAATTGACTGTCAGTTTTGTAGTTGTTGCGGATCGTGAGAAATAATTACTAGGTAAGTCAAGTGTCGTGTGCAATTCAGCTCAACAAACTATTCGAAAATCAAATTTCATCACACAAATGTTCAGTGAATTATTTATTTTACACAATAGTCACTAAGCAGGTAAATAATATTTTTATGTGCATGCGTGCGTCCGTATGTTTACCGTATTCGAAATAATTGAACTGTGAGTATATTTATGCTGAAAATTGTCGTAAGTGCTGTGAAAAATACCAGTCTTTCGATATGTACTTCTTTTTTCCGCGGTAAAACCTATAAAGTGACATAAGTTTGATCGGAATAATTCGAGTCTAACATAACCTTTGAAGAGCGGATAATGGTGCTGTCGCATCAAGTACCAGTTTGCGCCCTGACGCACATAACGGACGTAAAATGGTGCTGTCGCATCAAGTACCAGTTTGTGCCCTGACGCAAATAGGGGCAACAAGGTGGACGCAAATACATCCAAAAGCTAATCAGGTGGACCAACTACGAACAATGACATCTTTGCGTGATTTTCAAATTTTTCGGTGAAATTTGTATCAATTTGTCAGAACAAAAAGTTTTTCTAAAATATAATATATATTCTTAGATCAGTAATAGTTTTTTTTAGCGAATTTGAATTGATTATACTTGTTTACTGCTCTTAAATTCTGTCGTAACCCTTACACGAATGCAAATAGGTGCATTTACCTTAAAAACTATTTTTTTTCGATCATGTGATCGAAACCCGAGATTCTGATTGGTAGGCGGGATTTTCGAGCCTTCGGTTTCTTAGAATTAGCGTCCCGGTACTTTCTTGCTCTGCAACCGATCCGAGGTCGACCTTCCATACTCACCCAGAGCGAGATTTCTATTTTGATAAAAGAAAAGTAAAACTAAAGATTCCTATCCAGAAGGATGTCTGATTTAGTAAGGTGTTTTAAATTCATGGCAAACGAGTTGGCGGTAACTTTGTTGTGAAATTTGAGTAAACTAATAATCAGAGTCTTCGAGAATATTTGGGTCATCTCAGTAGATTTGATTGAAAGAATTGTCTAATTTAATGATAGTTAATTGTTAATTGCGGGTATGTTAATTCCCGATACTCTAAGAATTTACAGTGTATAGAATCTGCTTCCGAGACACCTGAGCTTTGTTTTTAAATCTTTTCCTTTAAATAAATTGTTATTGCCGTACTTGAGGCAACTTGTATTTAAAAATTGGTCTATTGCTGTTCGCTGTTTTTAAAAAAGTTCCTACTCCCTGAGTTTAAATAATAATTTTCGTTATCCTACGTGGATAACTGGCGTCCGGGATTTTGTTAAAGTGTTTTGTTCATTTGTGTTTTTTCTGATTTTCAATCTTTTAAGCCATTTAAGTAAAGTAATTTAAGTAAAACGACTTTGAAAATGGCTGACTGGCTCTGAAACTTTTTTAAGTCCAAACCCACGATTTTTCCATCACTGGAAAATACGTATATATAAATTTAATTTTTATTGAGATGAAATTAAATTATACTTAGGTGTAATGTAATGGTCTCGCAGTCGATAAAATTTTGTTAATTGTAGATGGGACAAAGTTTCATCTGAAAGTATTTCATAAATTCCGAGGAATCAGACGAAAATTTAGAAAAAGATGGTCGATAGAAGCCACACTTGACAAAAATATATTTTCTGCACAACACCGACACTTTTGACGAAATATTAGGGAAATATTAAGGCATAATATAGGCAATATAGAAATATTAGGCAAAATTTTAAGACTTTATTCTTTCTTATTATAATAAAAATTTGGCTATTTATTGCGGTAAACAGCGTAAAGTGAAATATTGGGAAGATATAATCCATAAGAAGAGACATCGAAAATCTGACGTCAGAGTTCATTCGAAGCAGACGAAACTTGATCACACTTGCAAAAAATATATTCTCACTCACAGCACTGACACTTTTGACGAAATATTAGGGTCAGCGCAAAATTCTAAGACTTTATTCTTTCTTATTATAATAATAATTTGGTCATTTATTGTGGTATACGGCGTCAAAGTGAAATCCTTTGGAAATCAATTCTGGATAGAGCTGCATCAATAACATAATGGAGAAGTTACTTGGAGATCCATCTAGCGGTCCTAAGTGATCCACTCTTGTACCTGCACTATTATCGACCGCTGCAGGAAAGCTGAGCTCATAATTATTTTTCTTATTTATTTAAGTAAATTTTCCTTGCAGAAATTTAAAAAATAATTAATTTAAAAAAGTGGTTTTTGTGAATGTGCCGGTCTGTCTGTAGATTTATTTTATTGTTAGCACAATAACTTTCGAAAGAATTGACAGATTGGATTGGCCTTTGGTATACTTTTTTAGTGTCCTAAAATGAAGGTCAAGTTCGTTAGCCAGCCATTTTGAATAAAGATTCAAAAAATCACAGCATTTAAAAAATTTTTAAGACCACTTTTTTTTGCAATTTACAAATTCTGTAAACAGATGCTCATAGTACCCAGAAAAAAGAACAATTTATCTAAATGACATTTTTCAATAAAATGAAAATTATCAGACTTATAGCATTTTTAAAATTCAAAAAATCAAAAGAAAATTAAGATTTTAAGTCAAGAGAAGAAAAACATTATCTTTTGAAAGCCCTACAACATTGGCATAATAAATTTTTGAATTTTTTTAACAAATCGAAAATTCAAATTTTCCCGCCAAAAAACGTGAAATATGAAAAAATCTTCAATGGAAAAATTATTAGTCTTAAATAGATCTACAAATTTTTTTAAATCATTTTTTGATAGGATAAGTAGTTTTGAAAATTTTTAGGACTAGTTTTTTTGCAATTTACAAATTCCATGTACAGATTTTCATAGTACTCAGAAAGAAGAACAATTTATCCTTATGATATTTTTCAATAAAATGAAAATTATCAGACTTGGAGCATTTTCAAAATTCAAAAAATCAATAGAAAATGGAGATTTGAAGCCAAAAAACGCACGATACGAAAAAAAGTCAAGAAAAGAAAAACATTTTTTTCTAAAATCTCTACAATATTGGCATAACAACTTTTCGAATTTTAAAAAAAAAGGTAAATTCGAATTTTTCTGCCAAAAAACGTGAGATACGAAAAAATATTCAATGGAAAAATTATTGGTCCTAAATAGATGTACAAATTTTCTGTTCACCATTTTTTGATAGGATAAGCATTTTTTGTTTTAATCTTAAAAATTTTTTTAAAAAATTAAAAAATTCAATTTCCCCGCCAAAAAACATGAGAAATTCTTACAAAAAAAAAATGATTGGCCTTAAAAACCAATTTTTGCCTTAAAGGAATTTTAAGACCAAAAACCAATTTTCGATTACCCGTTTTTTGATTGGATAAACAATTTTCATTTTAATTGTGAAAAATACTGTTAAAAACTTAAAAACGAATTTTTCTTCACCAAAGACTTTGGAAAAAATTATGGGATTGTATTGTGCTTTAGCACACTAGAAAGGAAGAGTTCTTTAGCCAGCCATCTTATGCATCAAAATGCCAGTTTATTAATAAATGCCTGCCATTAATAAAATGCCATAAATAAAATGCGAGCTGATTTATGCATCAAAAAACCCTTTTCGAAAATTAAATAAACCATTTACAATTTTGCCTCTCAAAATCGGTGAAATTCTTGAAAATTTTTTTAATCTAGTAAAATCTTCTGAAATCAGTAAATATATTTTTTGAAATTCATTGCAATCGTTTAAAATCCGTGAAAGTCGTTCATATTCATTAAAATCTCTCGGAATCTTTAAAAATCTCTTCAAATTCATTGGAATCTATCCAAATATCATGAAATCCTTTACAATGTTTAAAAACTCCCTGAAATCCTCTAGAGATCGGTGAAATACTCTACTATCCAGTGAAATCTTTTGAAATACGTTAAAGAAATTTCAAATCTTTTAGAGTCCATAGAAATCTTTCAGCATTCTTTAAAATTTGTTACAGTTTTTACATTCTAAAAATTAATTCTTAGAAATCGCTAAAAATCCGGTGAAATCTGATCAAATTCTTAGCAATCTCTCAACATTTTCTAAAATTCTTTACAATTCTTGTTTTTCGATTATTTTTAGTGACAATTTTCAGTTGAACCAAAACCGTTCGTTATCACACGCTGCTTAATAAATTAAACATTTCTCCTTGGAATTTGAAAATGTGTGTAAAAGCGTAAATCATTGCGATAATTCGGGCTGGACTGGATCTAAGGGAAGGAATAATGCGGCTCCATTTTCCAGATTTTTAATCTATCTGACTGGGTCTGGGTCTGGTTTAGCTTCTAACCTCAAAGGGCTAGATCAAATAACTTGTGTACGGGTGTTTACCCGAGCATGCTCGCCTGGAAAACGTCTGCAAAATTTTGTTCCTTTTTTGAGATTTTTGGAAAAAAATAAATTACTGTGATTAC
>JBAGKK010017591.1:0-11651 GCA_037177015.1 Euceroptres primus
AATTTTACCCATAAATTCAATAAGTTTTTGATATATAAATCATTGCAAGTTGGCCAATTGTTGTTGCAATTATTTGAACATTTGTATAAACATGAATTATAGTCCAATAATGCCTGCAAAATAATGAAAAGGCTGAAATTCGCCAATTGTTTAAAAATATTTACATGCCAATTGAGGCCGGTCGGTAACCATGTTTTTTTAGTTTCGGTGTCATTTCACGCGGGACACTTCAGCGATGCAAGAAAGCTTGATAAGCATGTAAGTGTTGCATTAAAAGTAATTAATATTTTAAGTAAAAGTAAAAACCATGTTTTCTCTCTTTTTATTCTACTACTTAGATAATTTTTATAAATGTTTACAATACAGATACAATAAACATTAGTACGATAAAATATTTGAGAAATATCATTATTCATGCAGATACAAATTATTTTTTAGAATAAAACATTTTAATTTTTTTTACTGTTTTCAAAATAATTAGTTCTGCGTTCTTCTTGTTTACAACTAATATAAAGTGGCACAATAAACGGAACCTCACTTAATTTTTTTTCAAGATATATCGTTGTATATTTTTTATTTTTTGATTTTCTTATTTTCAATTTTAATATATGTCATCAATATGGAAAGCCGAATCACGTCTACGCTACCTGATAGTGCTCAGTGCTCACGAACCTATCGTTGGCTGCATCACATTCTTTCTTAGAAAGTACCTTATTTCGTTAATTTTCAATTAAGCGGTCTGAAAATTTCCAGATATCTTTCCCGAAAAGTGAGCAACAAATGCCTCAATGGAAGTTTCTTCAACTGTGAACTTCCCTCGATACTTTTTGTCGGCGAAACTAAAAACAAATGGTTACCGACCGGCCTCAATTTGCATTTAAATCTTATTAAACCATTGACAAATTTCAGCTTTTTTATTGTTCTGAAGGCATTACTGGAATATACTTCAAGTTTATACCAAATTTAAAATAATTTTGGCAACAACTGGCCAACTTACGATGATTTATACATAAAAACTTATTGAATTTGGGGGTGAAATTTGTTTAGTTCTTAATTTTTATTATTTAAAATAATCACCGGAAAAAAACGACAATTAGATAAAATTTCTGCCTTATTATGTTATACAAGAATATATTTAAAAAAAATTAAATTATTGACCTTTAAAATTTTCATATACTAAGAAGTGTGGACAATTATTTTACACTTTTCGAAAGCTCAGCGGAGTTATTCGATACGGACTCTCAATTGTGATTCTGCAGAAACAACAAGGTCTGTCTGTCAAGAAATGACTATATTATGCATTTGTCAATTAATTGTTATTTAACAACAAAGTATCAAACAAAAAAGTTATTAGCAGGATATTTTTAGTTTGTTTTGAGAAAAAAAAACGAAACCAATCGCTTGATAAATGGCGATATTATTCATTTTTTTATAAAACTTGTTTAAACAATTGTTATTTATCTTTTACAAGTCATAAGTCAATATCTTTAGCCATATCTTTTCTACCAAAAGTACAAGGCGGGAGTTTTTAAAAATTGCTTGTACTCAGAAAATCGCTTTTGTCCACTAATTTGTTTTTAACAATTCAAAAAAATTGTATATATATATATATATATATATATATATATATATATATATAGCTAGTAAAGCTAAAAACGATTTCTAAAATGTTTCCAAGATAATTAAAATAATTAAATAAGATAATTTGATCAAATCGGATAATTTCCTGAAAAATGACACTTTAAAATTTTTTTCCCATTTTTATTGTTAAATAAATAAAGTGTAAATAATATTTTCAAAAGTTTGCTTGGACTACACAGACACTAACTTTAGCACCATTGTGTAGACCCCCGACTGCTTGGGTTTAACCGGCTATGACGGGCAATCCCAGTCTGAGACGAAATACATTTTCCCGTTCTGTAATGGCTATTTACTGGGAAGGAAGAGAAGAAGTATTTAAATCCTTAATATTTAAATCTTGAGACTGGGCTACCTGAGTACAGTTCCCCCAGTACTCGGTTACCCCTCATGCGACTCGATTTCGGTTCTCCGGCACACCGGACTCTTCCACCGGGAATCCCTATTATCCGAATAATAGCACTTAGATGAGGAAAATTGCATTAGAAAAAATGTGTAATTATTCAATTCACTGTTCATCAAAATATAACCAATGTGCTCATGGAATGAGATATGTCATTTTCCGAGTAGTTTTTTGTGCTGAATCCGAATCTGGCCTCCAGTTCTCTGCAGCACGTCAGGTTTTCGAGATTTTCTGGATGAAAATTTTTTTTGAAAAATTACAAATCAGGAGATAGAATGTTGAAAACAATTTTTTCAATAAAAATCAATATATCATTTGGATGCATTGTTTAATGCAAAATCCAACGGCGGGCTTGTTTCTATGCTATCTTATACGGTTGCCGAGATAATCTAGAAAAACTGATGAAAAACATGAAAAAAAGTGGTTTTACAAAAAACTGCATATCTAGCTGTAAATTTTTTTTCTACTGTTCCAGGTGTCATTCTCTTCGTTTTTCAATGCCGAAGAAATAAAAAAAAGGGTTTAGGCTATTATCGTTCGAAAGATACATGGCAGAGAAGTTGTCTCTTTCTACGGAGTTGCCAATTTGACGGCTAACATGTACTTGAAGCGTATCATTGTAATGCGTCATAAAAATATCTATTCTTCATGTTGTTAGCTTTTGTTGGAAAATGATAATAATTTGCTGCTTGTGATCAGAAACTTTTCCTCTTACATGCTCGATGATGTTAAGCATTTGGTTCAACAGTCATGAGATTCCAACAGTAGTCTGCTAAAGCGTTCACACTCCATTTACCTTTGAACCTCTTCTTGATTGTATCATATCTTGATCAGATCTTTCACCATGTTCATCACTAACTACTCCCATATTTTCTGGGAAGAAGTCCAAGTGAGACTGCGTCATGTGAATTTTCAGTGACATGTTCACCTTCATTTCCTGCAAGTTTTCCAACATCGTATCGATCAAGTATTTACAGTTTCTGGATTTCCTGTTTCCTAAGAAATTGTCTATAACAGCTATCACTGGCAACCATGCTTGTCTCTAATGTTCGGTCAAGATCTTTATTTATCTATAGTCATTTCTTGACAGACTGACCTCGTTGTTTCTGCAGAATCACAATTGAGAGTGCGGATCGAATAACACCGCTGAGCTTTCAAAAAGCGTAAAATAATTGTCCACACGTCTGAGTTTATGAAAATTTTAAAAGTCGAAAATTTAATTTTTTTAAATATAGTCTTGTAGAGAATAATGAGACAGAACTTTTATCTTCTTGCCGTTTTTTTCCGGTGATTATTTTAAATAATGAAAATTAAGAACTTTACCCTTAAATTTTACCCTTAAATTAAATAAGTTTTTATATATAAATCATCGTAATTTGCCCAGTTGTTGCCAAAATTATTTTAAATTTAATATAGTCAAATGATGCCTTCAAAACAATAAAAAAGCTGAAATTTGCCTATGGTTTAATAATATTTAAATGCAAATTAAGCCAGTCGGTCATGTTTTTTTAGTTTCACCGACAAAAAGTATCGACGGAAGTTCATAGTTTAAAAAACTTTCAGTGAGGCATTTGTTGCTCACTATTTAGGGAAGATATCTGGAAATTTTAACACCGATTAATTGAAAATTAACGGAATTAGGTACTTTATAAGAAAAAATGTTATGCCGCCAACGATAGCTCCGTGAGCACTGAGCACTATTAGGTAGCGTACACGTCATTCGGCTTTCCATATCGGATATTACAATGACTTTTTAATGATTCTGTATATGTTTAAAATAACGCCTCCCAAACACAAAATATCGAAATAACGAACTATTATTTATATAGTTCCCTATTTAAATGATTTCACTAATATTATTTCGAAGTACTTCGCATAGTACTTCGCTTCGCATAAACTGCGTTTCTCGAGTATCGAGAAACGCGGTTTATATAGAACGCTAGTAATATTTAATAAATAAATATAGTTAAGTTTCACTTTACTTCATAGGTAAACTTTTTTATTTATATTCTTTTTCGCCAAAAAAAAAATAAAAAGTCTAAAACTTTTTTTTTTAAATGCAGTAATTTTCAAAGTTTACATGTCAACTGAGCCACATTCGATTGCAAGTTTGAAGAATTTTACAGAAATATGGATTAATATTATTTTTGTGGACAATCGCCCGAAATTGGCAACAATGAAGGGAAAATTGGGATTGGAGATGTTGAGAAGGAGTAGTCATTTAAGTGGGCAATTTAATGAAAAGGTTGGCTTTATTCGACCACTTACAAAGGTTGCGGGTTCCAGCCTAGAGATCAAGCAAAGATTCGGAGTGTCGGCGTCGGCGGAGGCAAAACCTGTCCATCCAAAACCTCCACAATGCGGCGTCGGCATTGTGGAGGACACGTGGAGCAGAAGTCTGGCTGGGCACAAGCACTGACACACACTTGTAACACTGAAAGCTTTCGTTCTGGGAGCGGGTGAGGTTCCAAAGGTAGCTTGGCTAAGAACGGCGAAGTACTGAGGACCGGCGATCGGCAGTCGACGACTTGCTGACCTAGTTCGGGATTCGTCGACCCCGATCGCCAAACTTCGGGCCTCACCCCTTCCGAGCTAGGTTCGTGTCGGAAGGAGCGAAGGCCCTGTTGTAACTTCATGTTACATTTTTAATAATATTTTTTGGTTTCCTTATGCTGCAAAATATTTTAAAGAAACTTTTACACTGATGGTGTGCCTGAAAATGAGAAAATTAGAAAATAAAAAATATACAACAATATATCTTGAAAAAATAAAGGGAGGTTCGGTTTAAAAATCTGTTATCGTAAAAAATAATTTGTGTGTGCATGTAAAATGATCTTTCTCAAATATTTTATCGTACTAATGTTTATTAGATCTGTATTGTAAACATTTATAAAAATTATCTAAGTTGTAGAATAAAAAGAGAGAAAACATGGTTTTTACTTTCACTTAAAATATTAATTACTTCTAATTCAACATTTACATATTTATCAAGCTTGCATGCATCGCTCAAGGGCCCCGAGTAAAATGACATCGACTAGAAGTCATTCCGTTAAAAAAGAAAAGAGAATAAAAAAATTTTATATATAATTGAAAGACATTGTTTTTTAGGCGAAAAAAGAGTTTTTAATTTTTCTCTAAAAAAATATAAATAATTTGAAAAAATCTTAAATTGAACTTCACTTTATTTTTTCAAGATCTATTGTGTATATTTTTTATTTTTTGATTTTCTAATTTTCATTCTCAATATCTGACGTCATCAACCGGACATACCTAAAGAAACTATCAGTGTAAAAGTTTCTTTAAAATATTTGCAGCATAATGAAAGCAAAAAATGTTATTTAAAATAATACTAATCCATATTTCTGTAAAATTCTTCAGACTTAAAATCGAATGTGGCTCATTTGACATGTAAACTTTGAAGATTATTGAATTTTGAAGAATAGAGTTTTTGTCTTTTTATTATTTTTTTGGCGAAAAAGAATATAATGAAAAAAATACCTATGTAGTAAAGTAAAACTTAACTATTTGTATTTACTAAATACTTCTAGCGTCCTATATCTTCGAAATCATAATAATAAAAGCACTTAAATAAGGAACTATATAAATAACAGTTCGTTATTTCGATATTTTGTGGTCTGGCGGCGTTAATCTAAACATACAATCAGTAAACAATTATTGTAATATCGAGTATGGAATGCCGAATATCGTGCTCGCAACCTGATAGTGCTCAGTGCTCACGGAGATATCGTTGGGGGCATCACATGCTTTTTTATAAAAAATATAATTCCGTAAATTTTCAATAAATTGGTTTGAAAATTTTCAGATATCTTCCTTGAATAGTTGGGAACAAATGCGAAACTGTCGATATTTTTTGTCGGTGAAACTAAAAAAACATTATTGGACTATAATTCATGCTTATACCGAATTTCAAATAATTTAAACAACAATTGGCGAACTTACGATGATTTGTGTATTAAAAACTTATTGAATTTAGGGTAAAAATTTGCTTTTACCCCTAAATTGTTCAGTTTTGAATTTTTATTATCAAAAATAATCACCTAATGAAAAAACGATAAGTAGATTAAAGTTCTGTCTCATTATTCTCTACAAGGCTATGTATATTTAAAAAAAATTAAATTTTCGACTTTTAAAATTTTCATAAACTCAGACGTGTGGACAATACTTTTACGCATTTTCAAGAGCTCAGGTTATTTTATCCGGGCGCTCAATTATCTTGCCATTGTCTCTTGCTGCGATGCTAAGCTTTTAAAAAATATAATTGTTAATTGTTTACCAAATAGTAATTAACAAATTTATAGAGCCGTCATTTTTCAGGAGATTGATTTCGCTTTTTTAAATCGCGAAATCATGCATTTTAAATATATTATGCATTATAAAGATAAATACTATTGGTATTTATCTTTTACAAATCATAAGTAAATATCTGTATACATGTATTTTTTCCCAAAAGTACACGTCAAAAGTTTTTAAATATCGCTTGTACACAGAAAATCACTTTTGTAATATGTTATAACAATTGTAAAAATCTTTTACATACCTAGCACAATTGAAACTCATTACTAAAATGTTTCTACACTAATTAAGGGTATATTTGAATGAATCTGATAATTTCTTTCTTCCAATAAAAATATGTGCTTCGACAACTTTGTGACAAAGTTCATAAACTCCTAAAATGAAAAAAAATAAGGCTGAAATCGACTGAAAAATGTGGGTTTTCCTGCCCTCAGACGAAAAATATTATATCCCTTATGGCAACCGGGCCATCATTTCTACTTTGTTTCGAGATTACGCTCATGTGAAAAATATATAATTAAAAATATAAATAGCGAAATTTGCACACTTTTCCATATCCTGGAAATTGTTTCGAAAGGTCCCCCAATTTCTTTAAATAACTCTTTAACAATTTAATTATATATGGTAAGAATTTTAAAGCATTTGGGTAAATAATAAAGCTTGTTCTCCTTCGCACTTATTTCATAGAACGAATTGTTCTCAAGTTATAGCGTTATACACAATTGATTTTCTTAAAAGATTAAAATCTTTGTATAATTATATAACTCCAGAGTCTAAAGATACCAATTGAGGATTTGAATGCTTCTTCTCTTGCTTCCTAGTAAATAGTCATTAGAGAAGGGTTCAAATGCTATTTGTCAAATCCTAAGTGTCGGCCGGCGAAAAGCACCTACTAATTCACTGACCGTAATTGCAGTGTTGCCAAATCGCCGAAGCGATAACGTTTGCTTCGTACCTGTGTTTCCATTTATAATTGATTGAAGCGGGAACGTACTAGAATTGCGACCCTAGCGCCGGTGATCTACACTCTAACTAGCTAGTCGATATTGCAGATGTGACGTTCTACGTAATGATTTTTATGTCTAATTAAATGAAGTTGCTCACAGAATTAACGATCCCTAAAGTCCTTCGATTTAAGTTAGTCTTACAAAAAAACTAATCATGGACGAAGACAAGACAAATGAACATTAGATACGAGATAACCTGATTCCAACCTTGAAATAAAGGAAACTGTTTAGTGACCAGATTTTTCAGAAAAGATGTGGATTTGGATCTTTAGAATTGGACTTACTGAAAACTATTCCAGTATTTCCTTGGAGTAGTGGTGGACTGCTGTGGAGGCTCTTCAAAGGATTGCGGATATCGATGGTCGGGAACCGTAGTCCTTAGGTTGGTAATTGATTTTTCCAAACCAATCGAATAATTGACATTGAGTTTATGAGAGGTATCGACTGAAACTGGCGGTGGATGATCGTCCAGTTCCTATAACCCACTCTCTGGTACTAATGGTGGATGCTGGTCCAGTTGTTTTGGAGCACACTTTCTCGCACACACTCCAACACGCAATTACAACTAATTAATTACAATAATTACAAGTGGTGATGAACTTTACTGCACAACCAGATGGCGGAGACTTAAGAGAGTAAGATTTAAACACTGAAGTTTACAATACTTCAGCAATGTTTCTTGTTACAGAGTTTATCTGACGTGTTTTCAAAGACAATGTACAAAATCCAGAAGAAGCCTTTCCTTTTGCTAGAGTGTTGCGGCATTCGTCGAAAGGACATATGAACCAAAATGTCTTTTATAGGAATCTATGTTCATATAGCGTGAAAGTAAATTGATAAACGTCTGCTGGATGTCATTATCAGTTCTATAATATGTACTATGATGCGGAAAAAATATATTCTGAATTGAAGTCCCTTCTCCCGAAAAATGTTAAATTGCATTTCTGACTATAGGGATCACATCAGCCAACCCTCCCAAAGCACCCCTATTATTGACAAGTTTTCAAATTAGACCTAGGGCTGGTTTCAAAAAGAATTTCCAGGTAAATCTAAAAAATGACACTTTTCAAAGTACCAAAGTCCCCAAAAAATTTCCAATTTCATTTCTGACCATTCAGACTACAACCGGCAGTACTCCTGAAGCACCGCTAGTATACACAAGTTTTCCAAATGGCCCAAGGAAAGGTTTCAAAAAAAATTTTTAGATGAACGACAAAAATGACAATTTTTAAACTACCAAAGTCGCCAAAAAATTTTTAATTTCATTTTTGACTATCTAAACCACAACCGGCAACCTTCCTGAGGCACCCCTATTATTCATAAGTTTTTAAATTCAACCTAGAGGTGGTTTCAAAAAGAATTTCTAGATAAATGTAAAAAAAACAATTTTCAAAGTACCAAAGTCACCAAAAAATTTTTAATTTCATTTCTGCCTTTTGGGACCACAACCGGCAGCCTTCCTAAAGCACCCCTATTATTCACAAGTTTTTAAATTAAACCTAGAATTGGTTTCAAAAAGAATTTCTAGATAAATGTAAAAAATGACAATTTTCCAAGTACCAAAGCCCCTAAAAAATTTTTAATTTCATTTCTGACAATTTTGACTACAAGCGGCAACCATTGTGAGGCGACCCTATTATTCACAAGTTTTTAAATTAACCCTAGGGGTGGTTTCGAAAAGAATTTCCAGGTAAATGTCAAAAACGACAATTTTCAAAGCACCAAAGTCCAAAAAAATTTTTAATTGCACTTCTGACCATTGACATCACATACGACAACAATCCTTAGGCACCACTATTATCCTCAAGTTTTCAAAATAACCCAAGGGGTGGTTTCAAAAAGAATTTCCAGGTAAATGTCAAAAATGACAATTTTCAAAGTACCAAAGGCCCAAAAAAAATTTCAATTTCATTTCTGACTATTCAGACCATAACCCGCAACCCTCCTGAATCACCCCTACTATCACAAGCTTTCAAATTAAACCTAGGGGTAGTTTCAGAAGGAATTTCGAGGTAAATGTCAAAAATGACAATTTTCAAAGCACCAAAGTCACAAAAAAATTTTTCATTTCATTTCTGACTATTGGGACCACAACCCTCTTAAGGCACCTATATTATTTTCAAGTTTATAAATTGAACCTAGGGGTGTTTTCAAAAAGAATTTCCAGGTAAACGTCAAAAATGACAATTTTCAGAGTATCAAAGTCACTAAAAAATTTTTAATTTTCTTTCTGACTATTGGGAGCACATCCGGCAACCCAAAACCACTCCTAGGTCCATTTTGAAAACTTCAGGATAACAGGGGTACATCAGGAGGTTTCCCAGATGTGGTCTGAATCGACAGAAAAGCAATTAAAAATTTTTTGGGGACTTTGGTACTTTGAAAATTGTCATTTTTGACATTTACCTGAAAGTTCTTTTTGAAACCACCTCTAGGTTTAATTTAAAAACTTCTGAGTAATAGGGGTGCCTTAAGAGAGTTGCCGGTTGTGATCCTAATAGTCAGAAATGAAACTAAAAATTTTTTAGTGACTTTGGTGCTTTGAAAAACGTCATTTTGACATTTAGCTGGAAATTCTTTTTGAAACCACCTTTAGGTTTAATTAAAATGCTTGTGAATACTACAAGCGCTTCACGAGGGTTTTCGGTTATGGTCCCAATAGTCATAAACGAAATAAAAAATCTTTTGGGGCGTTCGGTTCTTTGAAAATGGTCATATTTGACATAATATAACTAACTATGACATCCAGCAGACGTTTATCAATCTACTTTTACGCTATATTAACATAGATTCCTATAAAATACATTTTGGTAGATAGAACGTTCTTTTGACAGAAGCCGCAACACTCTAGCAAAAGGAAAGGCTTCTTCTGGATTTTGTCTTATAATGGTTGAAATAATATGATTACCAATATAATTATATAATTATAATTACATTATATTAATATATTGATGCATAGTTATATTAATTATTATAACTATGCAATTAAATAATTTTAGAATAATAAAACAGTTATTATTATTTGTTATGTCGAATTTTTTAAATTTATTTTTTTTCATATTATATGTATATTAAAATATTTAATTAATTTAATTTCGTAATTATTATAAATAATTTTTTCTAAACATTTTACCATTTTCGGTTTTCTTCTAAGTTATTATGTTGCCATTGTAAATATTTGATACACACGGTCCTGGTTTGTGTTGCCATGGTGATTTCAGTTCGCTCCAGATGGCGCTGGCGGTGAAATTTTCTTTCTGCTGGCAACTGATTCTCATGTCAGTTTTCCGTTCCGTTTTTACTGTTTTTGAGTAAATAATCGCGATCGGTCGGTTTTCTTAAGTAATTTCGGGCATGAAGTTTTATTGTGAAGCTTCGGGAGTGCGGTTTTGTAGTGCAAGTGACACGTTTGAGCGTGCTTTGGAAAATCTACGTGTAGCTGTGTGGTAGTGTTAGTATGTACATGTGCCGGCCAAGCATCTTTTTTTATCAAGGATTTTCTGGCTTTTTCCTTGGATTTGCTGTGCCTAAGAAGTTAAGCGCCCTTAGGAAGACTACAAGGTATCATCTAAACCCGGCGGTAACGCCAGGAAATCTTTATTTTGGCCTGAAATTGAGGACTAAGATAGTCATTTTTGTAATGCATTTTCCGGGCGAGGGCCCATGAAGAATGATAAATTATAGTAAATAATAATGTAATTAATTAATTAATTGATGAAAATAAAATTTTAATTTAATTAAATATAAAATATAAAAAAAGATTATTATTTCTTTTTAATTATTATAATGGTATAATGCAGCGAATCTCATAACAATGAAATTATTGCCGGCGGCAACAATTTCATTTCATGTATTATTATTTACCATAATTGATTATTTTTTAAGTAAATATTTTAACCTATCCTACTTTAATTCTTAATTACACAAACTGTCATGATTCATAATATATAAATATTATATAAATAATTAATAATTATAAATAAAGTTTTCAAAATTTCTAATAAAAAAAATAAAATTTAAATTTAATTAAAGCTTAAGGCGATCTGAAGGTACCACATCATACCTGGCGTCTTAGCGACCCTTGGCTGTTGTTCTGTGCTTTGCTCGATCTCGAAGCTGGACGGAGCGCTGTGGCTCTCAACCGGAATGTGGATCAGTTGACATGTAAACTTTGAAAATTACTGAATGTTAAAGAATACAGTTTTTGACTTCTTATTATTTTTTGACAAAAAAGAATATAATGAAAAAAATGTCACCTATGAAGTAAAGTAAAACTCAACTATTTGTAT
>JBAGKK010017602.1:0-11650 GCA_037177015.1 Euceroptres primus
GAGACGCGTGGCGGTCTCGGGTAGATGAGGCAATGAACTTTCGAGTTCCAAATGCTGATAAATAATAATAATAATTGATAACTGTTTAAATAAATAGCAATGTTTAAATGTAACTTTTGACTGGAGTAATGAAGAAAAATGTATTTTTTTTTTTGCAAATTGGCCAACAAACTCGTCAGAATTCTGGTATTTTTACTAGAAATACATAATTGTTTAAACAACTTCCATGTGTTTAAACATATTTCTCCGAAAAAATTTCGAAAATGTACACCCTCTCCAAGTAATAATAACTAATTGGTTCATATTAAAGATAAAAACGATTTATGTAATTTATTGTTAATGTTTTACACAACTTTTATTGTATAAATGTAATTTTTGACTGAAATAAGGAAGAAAAATGTAGTTTTTTAAAAAAATTTGTCAAAAAACTCCACAGAGTTATGGTATATCGAAGTATTGTTATCAGACATACATAATTGTTTAAACAATTAATTGTTAACTAACCTTAATTAGTACCTCACTCTAATTGAAAAGTCGACAAGCAGTGGAAATTACCATAAATAATCGCAACTTTCTAGCACATCTGCAGGAAAAGATAGTTGTAAACAATTATAAATTGTTTCAAGAATTGTTTGTTAGACTACCTTAATAAACCTTACTCTAATTGAAAAGTGGACAAAACGTTAAAAATTTCAGCAAAAACCGCAACTATCTAGCATTACTATAGGAGAAGGTAGTTGTTAACAATTAGAAATTGTTTAAACAATTAACAAAAAATATTATAATTATTATCTTACCCTGATTAAAAAGTGGACAATAAGTTAAAATTTTTAGAAGAAAACGGAAACTTTGTAGCATTATTCTAAGAGAATAATTATTATATTATTATAAATAATAATAAATAATTTAAACAATTTATTTTAACTTCTAAATATCAGCAGAAGGTAATATTTTACGTATTAGAAATTTTGGAGAACTCGAAATAATCCGGGTACCCTACACAATTCGAGTACTCGAAAATTTCGAGAACCCGACCAGTTTCGGGTTCTCGGCACCAATCGGGTACCCGAAATTTTCGAGAACCCAACCTGCTTCGGGTTCTCGAAGTCAGTCGAGTACTCGAAATTTTTGGGTTCTCGACGGGCCGAGTATTCACGAGCCCGGCCCGATAAACGTCGAGCTCGGTACGGGTCGAGATTTCGAGCTTTTTTCACGCCCTTACCCATTACTAATTTTTTCCTCGAAAACGCAATTACTGAGCATTTTTTGACGTTTAGTTGCATTCCATTCAGCTTGCACCATTCGTGCAGTCGATTAAGGTCATTTTTTATTGACAGCCGATTTTTGTCTTTTAACTTAAAAACCAAGACTTTTTCGGGTCTGATCGCGAGGTTTTAGGCTTGCACGAAGGTCCCTTGGGTTGGGTTGTTGGTAATGGTTGGGTCGCGGTTCCCCTCGTAGTTGAATGGGATGACTGCGCTTGTGGTCTACATATGGTGGAGAGAACTTTGAGCTTCTTTGGAGAAAGTCGTGGTGGCGGTCGTGGACGTTTCCGATCCCCCGGGTCGGTTACGTGTTCCTCCAAGTGATTATCACGCCACTCCCTATGTAGACTATGATGAGAGTGACGTTTGGAAGCGTGATTCGGGCTAGCGTTACCCTTAGGTCCGGACGCGATGCTCCTAAACTCTTCCCGGAAGTCCTGGACGAGGCAGTTTCCTGTACTGTCTTTGTTGCGGGTTTGAGTTTCGGCTGTGGTTTGGGCAGCCTGGCCGAGATGTAGGCGAGCTTCAGCGGTGTTAGGCGAAAAGGAGAGACTGGGAGATCCAAATCGAGGTACCTCTCGTAGGAAGGATCTCGAATCGTTAGTGTCGGTGGTAGGATCGTTTGGCCCTTCTTGATGGGAGTTGTCAGGCCCAAGGTTCGGAGAGCCTCAGTTAGCGGTATCGAGTACCATATCCCTTCGGGTGGCACATTGATGAATGAAGTTTGTGTGGGGACACCCTGGTAAGCCATCGGTGTTGGTGGAACTTCCGGTTCGGCCAGATTTCTCGGTGCGGACACGTGCGGGCTTGATAGTTCTGGAGGCTGCGGCGGCGGGAAATTCGGCAAAGGTTTTTCCCGAATGAAGGCCTGCACTGCCGTTAACAGTTTCCGGTTCCTCCTCTTACAGCCTTGAAGAATGGTTATCAAGACCCCAGGAGGAGCGTTACATTGCGCCTCGAACACTTTTCGGCGATTCTCCGTGCGTCGCTGGTGCTGACTCAATCTTTTCTCCTTCGGCCCCTAAGTCAGAGAGAAGGAACACAATGGAAGGATGGTTTATGGAAATGGTAGGATCTCCAATCCTCATATGAGAACCGAATGGTAAGAATACGAATATCCCCAATCCTGACTTAAAAGACCGCAAGACAGCAAGCAAAAAGAGAATATCTCCAATCCTGTCAAAAGGACCAAAAGATAAGAAAGCAAAAGAGATTATCTCCAATCCTGTCAAAGGACTGAAAGATAGGAAAGCAAAAGAGATTATCTCCAATTCTGTCAAAAGGATCGAAAGATAGGAAATCGAGAAGGGAGAGCAGAGTGCATAAGCGAGAGTATGCTAAGCAAGTGATGGTAAGAAGCTAGTTTCAGGAGAATCAAAAAAAAAATGTAAGGAGTTGGATGGAGAGGATCCTTTTATTGGTAACTTACGGTTGCAGGACCAAGGACAGGCTTGGAAGGACTGGACATGGCAAGAATGTTGGTACTTGGTGGACCAAGCCGGCGTGGATTGTCCGAGGTGTCGCTTTTATTGAATTTTTCCTGAGAAGCGTCGGAATGGTTTAGGATTCGCGAGGAAAAAGACACAGGATATTTGGTGGAAAAGAACTCGATACTTTGTTTAATTGATGTGAATACAAAATTTGCAGGTGAAGGTTCTGAGCAAGAGGCAAATCTGCTCGGGTTGCTAGCTGATAGCGTACTGACGGACTGCAAGCTCACAGCGACCAATTCGACTGACGAGCGACGCAGCGCCGTCTCGCGTCAAGCGAGTCAACCGATCCGGCTGATCGCTCTAGCGCCTCGTCGGCGCGGTAAGGTACCGGTTCGTAGCGCGCGGATTTAAAACTACGGTATTTACAAAATGGGTAGTTCTTAAGCTTATTAATATAAAAAAATTTATTTTACGCTTATTAACACTCGATAAATGCATGTATTGTGGCGGAAATAAAGAAATATGAAAAATGGCGGACGTCATTATTTCGATACAGTACATGTGGGATCGAACTTCTATGAAGATTTTTAAATCGTCCGCGAAGAGGCGAAGGAAGCAAGATCTAATAATCGTCCTTAAATCATTTACCTGTAGAAAGAATATGAGAGGAGCTAGGTGCGACCTGTAGCACCCCAGATGAGGCTAAGAAATCCTCAGAGAAACTGCCATTAGCGATTTTGATGAGAAATGCGCGTATATGCGTGTGTGTGTGTGTGTACACAGATGCATTTGTGGTCAAAAATCTACCCCTCATAAAGCCGTGCTGCTCTTCGATGATGGCATTAACCGAGGCCAGGTAAAGTTTGTCAGAAATGATGCTCTCAAAGATTTTGGGGTGTAGCTGAGCAAATTTATCGATCTATAGTTCCTTACATCATTACGGTCACCTGATTTGTAAATAGGAACAACTTTGCCCCTTTTCTACTCCCCAAAAAAATAACCTTCATTAATCGATTTATTGAAGATAAGATATAACGGCTGAACCATTGAGGAGCGACACGACTTGAGCCTGCACCTTTGTTAGCGTCGAGTATCGAGTATCGAGTAATCGAGGAGATCAATAGCATTACTTTGCCTAAACTGTTTCAAGAATCGCATGAAGCAGGCCTTCTATAAACTGACTTGAAGTACCTTAAAAAAATCTCGGCAATCCCCTCGCTAATATTAACGTAATCGTTAATATAAAGCATGTGATTTGGCAGATTACTTGTTTTTCTTATCGAATTGATATAATTCCAGAAAAGCAACACGACCCACGCGGTTCAGGCAAGGTCGAGTATCAGGTTGTTGAGTTAATCCACAAACCCGCACTCAACCCGACAACCCGCACTCAACCCACAAACGTGCATCATACCTCGCTTAAAGGATAAACAGGTTGACTTAAAATAACAATAAATACGGATAGCGGGATTTTGTTGGCAGTCGATTGTACATTAAAAATCCACTTAAATCGAAATCCTAGCTAATCCTTTTTTTAAGATAAGAGGATTTTTACTCTTTTATCTAGGTATTTCAAACGAATGGACGAAAAACAATCAAGTTGGTCCAATTATGGTGTGCGTGCGTGTGTGTGTGAGTGTGCATGTGTTACACTTAATAAAGCGATATTATTTCCACACCATCTAACGAGATAAATATCAGGGCGCTTTTTTTTTAACGTGGTATCCCCTGTAGGCCTAATCCACGATAAAATTACTAACAACATACTTGCAATAATAAGATTAATAAAGAACTGAAATAAAAAATAACTATAGTATATTTCTATATATGCTGAGAAGAAAAGGTAACTACCGCTTTTTTTAAACGTCTCGAATATGACGGATCATCTACTAAATTTATTTTGAATCTTTCCCAAAATTTTAAAAATTCTCTGTGAACAGATTCACCGGTCTGTTCCGACCATAAGTCCAAACCATCGTTGTTCAATAATAAAATGCCCTCTTTTAGGTGATCAAGTATAATATGAATCTTTAAAGTTTGATTTATTCCAGTACTTTCTAGAGCTTTGCGAAGTTTCATTAAGTTTGCCTCTAAATTGGTAATATCGGCGCGGTGCGTGCAGAAACAATCACGTACAATTTCATTCATCGTCTTAAAAGTAGCGACGTATGGCAGTAACTTCAATCGACCAACATGCTCATAAATTTCAGGATCAAGCAATTTATTCGATTCCTTCAAAAGTTTTCTGCAGGCATTACCCTCGAAAATTTCATCCTGATAATTTTTGGCGACTAACTTCAATTTTATTGGTCAAAGCAAAACCTTATCACGTCCTACAACAGGAACTATGCCATTCCAAAATAGATGGTTTGTAAATCCTTGTAAAAGATGCAGTTCAGGCAGAACACATTTCTGAAGAACATACATAAAAATGTCATTTTCCTCTTCATCATTATCGATATCTTTACTTTCCGATTCTTTTTCATAAAAAAGAGAGGCACATTTACAGTACTATGGCATTCTTTAGCATACTTTTTATCTTTGCTATAACATTTAAATTTATTATAATCATCTTTTAAATTTTTAAATGTTTTCAAAATTATATTTTCGCCATCAATTTCCATTGATTCTTCTCCATCGGCACTATTAGTCCATTTTCCAAAAGTTTTCAATTCGCTCAATGTAATTAAGCAGTACTGTTTAATACATATTAATTCATTTAATACATATTTCAATTCGCTCAATGTAATTAAACAGTACTGTTTAATTAGATTGAAACATTTAAACAGTACTGTTTAATTACATTGAGCGAATTGAAAACTTTTGGAAAATGGACTAATAGTGCCGATGGAGAAGAATCAATGGAAATTGATGGTGAAAATATAATTTTGATAACATTAAAAAATTTCAAAGATGATTATAATAAATTTAAATGTTATAGCAAAGATAAAAAGTATGCTAAAGAATGCCATAATACTGTAAATATGCCTCTATTTTTTTACGAAAAAGAATCGGAAAGTAAAGATATCGATAATGATGAAGAGGAAAATTACATTTTCATGTACGTTCTTCAGAAATGTGTTCTGCCTGAACTGCATCTTTTACAAGGATTTACAAACCATCTATTTTGGAATGGCATAGTCCTGGTTGTAGGACGTGAAAAGGCTTTGCTTTGGCCAACAAAATTGAAGTTAGTCGCCAAAAATTATCCGGGTGAAATTTTCGAGGGTAATGCCTGCAGAAAACTTTTGAAGGTATTGGATAAATTGCTTGATCCTGAAGTTTATGAGCATGTTGGTCGATTGAAGTTACTGCCATACGTCGCTGCTTTTAAGACGATGAATGAAATTGTACGTGAATGTTTCTGCACGCACCGTGCCGATATTACCAATTTAGATGCAAACTTAATAAAACTTCGCAAAGCTCTAGAACAGGGATGGCCACGAACAAGCTCTGGGAGCTAAAATCTGTCAACTTGTCAAACCCCACTCTTACCGCCTTTGCTAGAATGGAGGTGGGAGCATGGCCGCTCTCGGAAGGTAAACTCGGAGAAGCGCACGAAGAAAGGGTACAAAAGTGGAGAAAAAGCGAGGCAAGGGAAGCACTTCAAGTGGTCCGTGGCCATCCCTGCTCTAGAAAGTACTGGAATAAATCAAATTTTAAAGATTCATATTATACTTGATCACCTAAAAGAGGGCATTTTATTATTGAACAACGATGGTTTGGGCTTATGGTCGGAACAGGCCGGTGAATCTGTTCACAGAGAATTTTTAAAACTTTGGGAGAGATTGAAAATAAATTTAATAAATGATCCGTCATATTCGAGTCGTTTAAAAAAGCGGTAGTTACCTTTTCTTCTCAGTATATATAGAAATATACTATAGCTATTTTTTATTTCATTTCTTTATTAATCTTATTATTGCAAGTATGTTGTTAGTAATTTCATCGTGGATTAGGCCTACAGGCCCACGTTAAAAAAAACGCGCCCTGATATTTATCTCGTTAGATGGTATGGAAAGAATATCGCTTTATTAAGTGTAACACACACACACCATAATTGGACCAACTTGATTCTTTTTCATCCATTCGTTTGAAATACCTAGATAAAAAAGTAAGAATCCCCTTATCTTAAAAAAAAGATCAGCTAGGATTTCGATTCAAATGGATTTTTAATGTACAATCGACTGCCAACAAAACCCCGCTTTCCGTTTTTATTGGCATTTTAAGTCAACCTGTTTATCCTTCAAGCGAGGTGTGATGCAATAAACCTAAAAATCATTTTCAAGTTGATTTATTTTCATTCCATACTGATTTTATTTTTCTAAACCTTAAAATGATATTTAGATTGATTTCGCGTTTACGGGCTGATTGGGGGTTTGCGGTTTGAATGCGGGTTAATCCGACAACTCGCAAACCCGCAATCCGACCCGAATCTATTTTCCACATCCCTAGCGATTATAGATTTCTCTGCCTTAGCTATGAAGATTTTAAAACAAGAGTAGGATTGGGCCTTAATTGAGCCGTGAGATAAAATGACTGATAATCTGTTAATTTATAAAATCGCTTGTAGATTAAGTGGGCCACTTTATTAACTATTAATAATAAGGTGACAATGTGACCAAATTGTCGGTAACGAATATTCCCCGAGTTTCCTCATAAATTATTAACTTAAATGCATTTTCAAGAGAAGCCAAAGGTATGTGAACCATTTCCGCAGCTCTGGTTTCTCTTGAAAATTCATTTAAATTAATAATTTACGAGAAAACTTTGGGAATAAAAATTCTCGACATTTTAGTTACATGGCCACCTTGACACATGCCCTTAAAAGGCGTATATAACGTTCTCCTATCATAATTATATTGTAATCAAAATGAAATATTGCTTTAAGATTATTAAAAATTATTTCTAAATTTAAAAATAGTCCAAATATCGATAATATTCCTTTTTGTAACTAGGTGGGTTGCACGTTATTTTCATATGAATTCAGCGAGATATTGATGTTAATCGCGTTCATTTATTTTAAGGTCCAAAATTTGGGCCTCAATCCTGTAATACAAGATATATACTGTTAAAAAGAGTTTATAAAAACGTCTTTACAGACAATTGTTAGGATTTAATACCAGACGCGATGAAAGTAGCAGGAAAGTGGGAGGATCCCACATATGGTGTAACAACAATAATCAAAATTCAATTTTGAAAACCATTTAAATCGTGTTTCTATGGAGTAAAACGAATCTTAAAAATGTGAGTTTTTAAGTTTTCAAAAAATATAGTGAAAATAATGCAAATCAATATCATCAATGTTGTTTTAACTGAAATTTGATGACAAAATTACTTACGTAGAAGGGGAAAAAATAATTGTGAAGAAGAAAATTTATATTTCTGGTGGTACTCTGAAAATAGTGTGAAATATAGAAAAATGCAAAAGGAAACTTTTGTAGAGCTCTTTTGAAGAACAATTTTGCAACAGAACTTTTTTTGATATCTCGCATATTTTAAAAAAAAATAAACATTTTTTATTTTCAGGAAAACAGTTGCCATTCATAATTTTTTTGCACCCCGTCCTAAAACTTTCGTTAGGTCATAAAGAACTCATACGTTCAATATAATGCTATTTGCATTTGGTGCTCTGTATAAGTCCACCTGTTATGCTTATACACAGCAGATAGTCTTCTTCACGGCGTCAAACGCAAATAACAATAGCAATATATTAAATGGAGGCGTCGAATTTCTCGCCTCCTCATTCTGAAACTTCTGTCCCTGGCTTCGGATGAATTTACTATGGAATGTACTATTCAGTGCGTCTAGACAACATCTAGAGCAGCTAAATTCAACTCGTGGCCCACGGGCCAAATCTACCTGACTAACCCTACCATAAATTCCTCATAACTCAAGATTATCAAAAAAACTTTTTGTATTTTTGAAAACTCTCTTTGAAATTGAAATTATTTTACTGCCGCCATTTTATTACTGGTCCCTGCACTTGTCGAGTTGGATTTGCCTGATCTAGAGCAGGAGTCGTCACAATCGGCAAGTGCTGACTGTCACGACAAGTGTTTGACAGGTGAATGTTTGACTGTCAGGTGAATTGAAACCAATTAAATTGCTTCAAACGTTTCGGCACACAATGGTGGCCCTCATCAGTGAATTTTATTAAATCTTATTAGAATTTGTAGAAAATTTTTGGCATAGTGACGAGATTATTTTCTCGAGAGCATAAAAACAAGATTTTGACGTCTTTACACTACCGAATTTCACTGAAAACTGTCTGAAAACTGTTTGAAGCAAATTTAATTGGTTTCAATTCACCTGACCCTAAAGCCAACTACGTACATCAACATTTTCTACGAAATAATGAAGATAATTACCTTTTTCTTAATACACCTTGTGAATGCTTTCTTAGGTTTTGGTTTTTTCAAATTTCTTTGTGTGTTGGGAAAACCTAAGAAAGCGTTCACAAGGGTCAACAAGAAAATGTTAATTATCTTCATTATTTTGAAAAATATCTGGTTTTCAAAAAAAAAATCACCGTTTTTTATCTTTAAAAAATTTGAAAAAATTTTTTGCACCCCTTTCCTAAACATTTTTAGGCTAAAACGATCGCATGTACCAAGTTTCATGCTTTCTTGACAATTTGAGCAAGTATATCCCGCTGGTACTACCCCTGGTTTTGCAACTGCACAGTTTTCTTGTGTCTCAGGAACCGTTAAGATTCTTAGTACGCCTTTAATACGTTTCACGCTAGTTCGTTTGCACTTTTTTTCTTGTATCTCAGGAAGTCTTAAAGATATTTAATGTTTCTCTGGCTAAAATTAAAGCTAAGATTCTAGGTAATGCCAATGATAAATTTCAGGTTTTTTTCTGAAAACTTCCCTAGCTCCGAGAACGTGTTGAAATTGAGATCCAAAATTCCGAAAAAACAGATTTTTTCAGTCTTGCTTATACGCTATGTCAATACCTAATATTAAAATATTATCAATTAGGGTCAATAGATTTGAAATTTGATAAGCTTTCTAATGGCTTTTTAACACCGAGATATGAAGATGCTGAATGAGAATAAAAAAGGTTTGATCAAAAAAAATTATTCTGTTCCAAGAAAATCAAGATTTAGTGTAGACAGTATCGCACTGTGACCAAAAATTTTTCGCTGAGGTCTGATAAAAACCAAAATTATATATTTTTATCAACAAATTTTTAATAATCAACTAAAGGGTTAAAAATGTGATTTCGAAGAAATCATTTTAACACAACGTGTATTTGAGTTTTTAAGAATTTTTTATGCAAAAATCCCATTTTCAAAAAAAACGTTGGTTACCTAGTTTTGTAATGCCACTCTTCAACTGTAGCCTTCATGTCTTTTTGTTAGGTGTTTCTTTTTTATTGAGATATCTCATAAATTGGCTGAGGTGTTCGTCCTATTTTTAGTGTAAAAAAATCATTTTTGTTTCAGATAATAATTCTCAGTTGCGCATTTTCTTATAATTAGCAATTCGTCGATCTCTAGTTGAATTTGTTTGTCAAGATAAATACATATTAGAATTTTTTAACATTTTGGGTACTAGTCGGCAGTTTCTTATAATTCGCATTTCTCGACCACTGTTTGAATTTTTTTGGACTCTGGATACTTGGTGGTGATTCACTGTCGCTAATCTTGATTGAAAGCAAAATTCATCTAAATATTACCAAATATTTGTTGTGTTTACGCGGTTACGTCGATACACCCTTCATATGTAAAAATAATTATGTAAGTGTTTGTTATATTGACCAACGTCATTTCAAAGAGCGGCAATACTTTCACGAAATATCGATACAAGGTTGGTCAATATAACAGACACTTATCATCAGAGTGAAAAATATAACATAGTTTACCTTTTTCTTGTTTACGTTTCTTACAACGATCAATGTGGTCCTTAAGTTGAATTCTCACTTGTCGCTCCGTAGGTTGATCACGAATGAATGGGTGCTTCAGGAGTTGTTCTGTATAAGGACGTTGGTGATAATCTTTTACGAGAACAGTTTCTATAAAACCGTGAAACTTTTTTGCCCATTTTTTGGATTTAAGTCTTGGTGGTGGATTTCTTGGTATCAAGAACAGAGCCTGGAAAAACAAATTCAACAACAATGCAAAATTGAAGTATTATCTCAGTTTAACCTTTACCACTGATGGGAAGTGACGCGCATCTTGAGGTTTTTTACGTTAAATAAATAGTTTCCTACATGAAGTAAAATACGAATATTACCCCCCACCATCGAAAAAATACATTGTGTAAAAAACTAGAGACGTAAAATACTGTAAAAAACAAATAAATTTATCTCGGGTATTTAATACGCCCAACCCGGACCCTTACATTCTAAAAATAAAGAAAAAAAAAGAAGGATGTACGTTGTTAATAATTTCTCACTTATTATGTCACATCGCACATTGGGCCATCAAATACGATTCCGTGACCGAAAGTAAAGATTTCGTCGGAATTGTATAAACGGAGTGTTTATTCGTACAGGAATTTTGACGAGACAAAGAGGTCCCCACCCCCTTTCATCATCTCCCTCAGCTAATTGAGTTTGCAAGATTTTCTTTAGTCATACAGAAACTCTTTCGACTAGACACGCCCTTGTATAAGACTTGGTACAGGGAGATTTTTGAGGTCGCTGATTTTTATTTTTATGCCAAAAGTGGAAAATACAAAATAGCGGATCCAATATGGCGATCATAATTACAAAATTCTTTTCAGATTCGTATGAAAGTTGGTGCTTGGGCAGTGCTCCATTTGAACTAAAGGCCAAAATGGCCATGGCCTACTATGCGTTCATTAAATGTTGACCCCTCTGCACAAGTGTAAAAAACTCAGTGAAAAAAATCGCTAATAAACCAGAATAACTTCATTGCAAAGATAATTTTATTCTGCACAAATAATCTATTCAAGTACACTAACTAAAAAAATTATTTCGAAA
>JBAGKK010017613.1:0-11649 GCA_037177015.1 Euceroptres primus
AAGGCGGCCAAGATACAAGATAGACAGGTGGCCAACTTATCGAAGAAAGATCCTATTAAAGTCAATGCAAGTTTTCCCGTTCCGTGAAAACCAGTCCAACTTAGACAGGTGGCCAGGTTACAAAGGTGGTCAACTTCACAGGTTTTACTGTATTATGTTATGTATATCAAAAGAAAACGGGTGGTTAGAATCAAACAAAACTTTTCTCTGGGTGAATGAAAAAAGTCGTACAAATTCAAAAATAACTAATGAACGCAAATGAATAAAGAATAAATAATACAAAATAAGTAACTAATATCTAAAAAAGTGCAGGGGCCCGTTCATAAAATTCGTTATCAAAATATAATTTGCTAAATAGTTTCAACCAAAGGCTTTGGCTTCTTTCAAGCAATCGAGTTTGGTCAACGTAAAATATATTGGATTAATTTAATTGAAATGCATGTCATTAAACAATTTTCTTCAATGAACAACATTGTGCTTCTAAGTTATTAGCAAATAAATTAAAGCAGTAGAGGAATGGTAATATACATAATAGCTAATATAATAATAATATATAATAATTTATTAAGATCATACCGTCCATTGCATAAGACATACAATGTACACATACAATTTTCATACCATATAAAACATTCTATATGCTCCTGCGATTACATTACATTTCAACTATTATCTAGACGCTCTTTCATTCTACATTTCTACAAGCATTCTCACAAATTTTTTAATTACCGTGACATTTTTCGAAGACAGTATCTTAGTCCAGAATGTAATGTGATCAACACAGCTTGACAGCTTCGGGAAAACTTTTCCTTTATTTACTCGATCCTCTACAAATAACTAGAAAGTGGTAAAAATTCTCCTCTTCCAAGTTACAGCACAACCTACTCCAGGTTCGGGAGTAGGTTGTGGCCTACTCCAGATTCGAGGGCGTCTGAATTTACTACCATATTTTTAGAATGCCTGTTTAAAAATCTTATTTGTGTAAATATTCCTTTAAAGTATAACTGCATTCCATTGTATAAATAGGGTTGAGTACTCGGCCAAAGATGAATATGCGGTCAAACGACTAGACTTTTAGAGTCGTTGCGCGCCTTTAGATCCCGTTTTAACATACTTTTTTCGTATTCGCTTTTTATCTTTTCCGCATTAGCCGCCAACTCCTCCAAGGAGCCGTCTGCCCACAACTCACACAGATTACGCTCTATAAAGAAATGTTTGAGATAACCGAACCATTTATTCACTGCACCCTTAGGGCTTGATCGTGCCATTGCCAACAGTCTGAGCAAACACTGATTTGGGTACCGAGTATCGTTCATCCTAGAAATTTTTGCAATCCAATTCAGAGTCTCATTCAGTACTATACACGACAATGGCAGTCTCCCCCATCTCCAGTCACACCGAATAGTTTGGTGTATTAGATGGAAGATGCATAAGCCTTTTAACACACACTAACTGCACTTTTTCTAGTTCTTCAATGTCTACTCTTGTACCTCTGACCAATCTCAATACCGCGCCTACCGCTATCTTCGCTGAACTCACCGATTTTTTCGCTGCTTCCTTGAATGAGCAAGAGTAATTAAGAATGATTCCTAAATATGGGTACTGATTTGTGACATCAATTTTATTGTTACCAAATTTAAAAGCAGTGAATCTTTTTATTGAGGAATTTCTTCCTTTCCCAAAAATAACTACTTTGGTCTTACTCGCATTTACTTCTAGAGAATTTTGTTCACAGTAAAGTCTCAACGCTTCCAATTTTCTAGACAATTCCAACGAAGTGTCTGACAGTAACACAATATCGTCTGCATAAGCTAACAATAAGGCTTTAATTACGCTGTTGATAGTGAAACCCCTACACTCTTGATATTTTAAAAATTGATCAAAGTCACTAATAAATAAAGCGAAGGTGTGAGGACTGAGAAACTCCCCTTGAAGGACCCCTTGTGATACCTTTATGTATTCAGTTCTTCCACTTCCAAACTTAATACATGAACATGCATTTTCGTAAAAATTGTTTATGATGTTAATAAGTTTTGTGCTGATACCTGACGAGGACAATTTATTCCACATTAAATCGTGTGACACAAAGGGGAAGGCGCTTTTGATGTCTATGAATGCCGCAAAAACGACCTTCCCTTGAGGCGTAAGATGAATTTGATGAATAACAGAATTGAGAGTAACTAAGTTGTTCAAACAGCCCCGTCCCCTTCTGAACCCCGATTGGAATTCAGGAATCACGTTATTTTCTTCCCATTTTATTAACCTTTTAGCCATGAGGAAAAACTGTGGTTATACAGTTAACCAAGGTGATAGGTCTATAATTCTCTGGGATTCCGGGGTCTTCTTTCTTATGTAGCATGCAAGTTGACAATTTCCCCCACGCTTTCGGAACTGTTTCCTTCTCTAAAATTTGATTAAATAAATCTTCAAGATAGACAATCTAGTTTTCTGGTAATTTTTAATAAAAACTATAGCCGATGTTATAGACGCCTACTGACACAGGATATATTTCTCTTAAATTACCCATCCATAAGGATGCATCGATAGTGGTACCAGATCTCTTTCTGTACCTCTTCCTATTTATAATCTTCCAGAAATTTTCTGAGCTCAGAGCGTTTGCCAAATCGTCGGTAAGCCGTTCCTCATACAATTTTTTCTTGGAAGTTGGACATTTTTTTATATATCTTTTGCGCGCAGATGTATTGCCTTTGCTCATTTGCATCAGATCCTGCATCAGATCTCTGAATTTTTGATAAGCTAAAAACAATTTACGCTTTGAATCCTGGCAATCCATGTCAAGCCAAGGTTTATTTCTACCTACAATATCCGTCCCCTCATATTTTACTTTCTTTATCCCTAAACTTTGCGCGACCTCCCTGATTGTTGAAACTAGTGCTTCATTTAAAAGAACAACATCCCCTCCCTCAACACCCGCTACTTCAGTTCGCTATCTCATACAATTTGTGTCATTATCCATCTTTGAATATCAAACATTAGTTTCCATTCAGCATTCAAGTACACAATCGATGCGAGCAGGAAACGGATCTAACTGACTTAAATAAACTGTTATTGGTAAATGATCCGATTTAGTAACCATCGGTAAAACTACGAAATCCTCAAGAAAAGAAATCGACGATAGAGAGCACTATAGTAAATGTAGAACACTAGCTCCTCCTTTGTTCAAATATGTGAATTGAGCTGGGTAGTCGCTCACTGAGCTCCCATTACATAAAAGTAACTCGTTGTTTTCCATGAAGTCGGTTAACATTTTACCCCTTTGATTTACTTTCATGTCTAAAGACATCCTATTTGCCAAAAACATGTTATTGCTTGTTATTAGATTCTCATCTAATTGATTTAAATTAACAACCCTACAGTTGAAATCTCCAACAAAAATGGGAAGATCTGGATAAATACTAAACATCGAGCTCAATTTAGGATTGAACATGTCCAAAAATATGCTTAAATCACCTTGCGGCGAAAAATAAATATCACAATATAAATTTGAAAGACTTGTACTCTACCTTTAAAACAATTTATTCGGAATCTAACATGACACACTGTGCAGCATATATTTTCCTAGATAGAGCGATGACCAAGACTCCTTTGGCTCTCGCCCGCCTTGAATCCCTAGTAGCTGGTGCGTGGAACAATTCTACATCCCCATTGAATGCTGCTATGCTTAGATTTGTCGATTATTTCCATGATTCATACAGGCACAGCATATCTTGATCCTTAAACAACGGGCCGACATCACCAGTATTCGCAAATCCGTGCATATTCCAGAAGATAATTTTTGGATGATTCTCTCTTGTGTTTGCTTGAAGAGATAAAGTGGACCCTGCTCCCTGCATTTCCTGATGCTTTATCCCAGTCTGGTTCTCCTACTGCTATGCTTTAGAAGTGTTTTTTCAGGAACAGGTGTCGTGCCCTCTCTGTTGAAAAACGTACCCAGTCTTCTATTAGCTTTAACGCCCTTTAAATTATCTGTGTTAGTAAGACGTCCTCTTTTCTGTTTGACTACATTATTGATTGTTGTCTGGTTATCTTCGTCCTTCGAGCCGCTCTGTTTGTTGTCAATATTTGTGTGACTTTGCAAAAGGGAATTCACCTCTTCTCTCTCAATCTCTCTGCCGTCTTCCATTAATTTATTTATTACTAAAGATACGTTTCTTCTCATTTTTCTAAACGTCTCCACATGCTTGAGAAGTTCCTTCCTCTGATCCCTTTCTTGTTTTGATCTGTCATTTGCTACTGACAGGTTTAATTTGCGAAACTCTGAAATTTTTTAGAATTCCACTTTGACCCACCTTGCTGCTATAAATTTTACAATGACGGGACGCTTACCGGCTACTTTTTTCAATCTGTAAGCATCAGCCACAGCCAAATCTGGTATTTGCAATTTTATTTCTTTGATGATCTCCGACACCGACGAACATAAGTCCTTATTCATTTCCTCCATATCACTTATGTTGAAGATTATTATGTTATTGGGTCTTTCTCTTTTGTCGGCGTTAACGCACCTGTGCTCAAGAATTTCCACCTTTTCCGAAAGCGAAGAGATATTCGCCATAACTTCCCGCGTTGAATCGCATGAATCGTGTACTTCCTTCCGGAGTTCATTATGGGACTTTAGGAGTAGTTCAATGTTTGTTGATAACTTCTCGATGGTCACCTTCAGATCGTTATCCATAATTGTGCTACAAACTGAGTCTGGAATCCCGCCTTGATTTAGTTTTTGTTTTTCAGATTTTATCCAGTCGAATAGCATACACAACACTCTTTAACTGCATCAGCATTAACAAAAGTAATGCCTTTTCTTCTTCTGCACTGCACCCAATAACGATTCGAACAAATTATATGATAAACACAGCCGTAAACTCAATCAACAACGGAGTGATTAGATACACATCTGCTCTCTCTGAGGGCTCGAACGAGACTCCTAATAGCTAATATACATAATAGCAATAATTTTAAAGAAATGCAATAGCATAACATTTATTTAACAAAGTTGTATTGCTCTATTTAAATACTACAAATGTTTTCTGAGCCATGACTAAGTTATTGATAACAGTTTTTTCAAAAATCATTTTCATTTACTTAAAAGGCAGTTTACTAACTTAATTAGATCGTCAAAATTATTTTGCTTTGGTTTTCGTCGTTGTTTCTATTAAGTTCTATAAAAATGTAGTTCATTTGTATTTATTGAAACCTCTATAATAATTTAAAGTATAATGATCGGAAGTTGATGAATTTGTGGGCTTAATCTACATAAATGAAGCTTCAAATTGATCACTTGTGGATTAAAATGGAACAACTGGTTTTGAATATATTGACTAGAATAGAAAACTGTGAAAATATCGATTTTCACTTTTTTCACTTCCTGAATTTTTAATGACAGCTTGTTAAATAACTTTTTTCCTGAACCCGTCAATTAATTTTCATCATTTTGATTTTATGCTCTGGAAATTTCTGCTTCGAATAAGCAATGTTTGAAGTTATTTGGACTATTTTTCATGCAGATATAAAATTTAAAGGGTAACAAAGTGAGAAAATTTCACTATCATCTTTTTCAATGAATAACTTCGTAATCATTGCAGGTTTTAAATGTTTCTAGGGATGGTTTTAAAACTTGTGTTTCATACTTCATGTTTATAGTATTTCACATTCTTATAAGACTACTTACAGAACGTGACATCGCTTAAACATGTTTTTTTTTCTTTTTTTTTTTAGCCAGTAAATCAGACTCTTTATGAAAAACGAATGCTCACAAGTAATATAACAGGAATTATGGCATCTTCATTATGTTCCGTCATAGAGTACATTTTCCTCTTTCAATTTATAACCGTTCATATCGAGACGTCCAGCCACATTCCCGCTGGCGAATGGGAGTCTCGATCGTCTAATGGTCGGGTCCAATCGGGTCGACGGTAGCCATATCGGGACGCGGATTGGTGAATCACACGCACTGGATCTCGTTGGTGCCCCATAGCTAATCAAAGTGGGCAGCATGGAGAGTCACTTGGAACCTTAGTGACTCTCCATGCTGCCAGTGGAAGAAGGAAGAAGACGGGCAAGTAGACGATTTCCCGTCACTGGTGTTTTGAGCTTGGCGGAGGAACGTACTCCGACACAATAAAAGTGGTGTGGCAAACTGTGGGAAGAATCCTGAGATCCCGGCTACGATTTCTATAGATTCAGACTGGAAACTGGAGTTGGCGGGTTGGTTACAAGGTTGATGATCGTCTCTTTCCTGCAATTATCGGCCTCTGAAGTCTCGACCTGACTCAGGCGTGGCCACGGCCGTGAGTAACAGCGTGGGTTCAGGAGTAGTTTATGTTAGTTTTGGAGCGCTCGAGACCCTCTCGCCGCGCGTGAAGTGTGTGAGGCATTCGACTGACATGATGCGACCTTCGTTTGGTTAGGTCGAGTGTTTCACCGGATTTCGGGCGAGGGTACGTGGCATAGGACCCCAAATGGCGTCGGGGAAACACTCGCAACGTGGCGAGCTAGCGAGCAGTCCAAGCGACAGGCTCGGATCAAAGAAGCGCTCGGGCAGGAGGGATTCTGCCTGGAAAAATCAAGATGGCCATGAGGAACTGATGGAAATCATGAAAAAAACGCTCGGACAACATAGAACCGACCACAGAGTGTGTTGGCGTGAGGATTTCATCCACAGAGTGTGTGGGTGAAATGACTGAGAGGAACAAACGAAGGAAAAATGTGGCAGGTGCCTATATAAAAAGAGTTGGTAAAATGTCAGAATCCAACAGCCCTAAGACCAGTAAAAATAATATTTCCATCCGAAGAAGCTCCAAAAAAACTCCTTAAAGCATTCTCTCAAATACGAAAGGATACGAAAAAATTAGAGAATATCTACAATATCAGACTTGCTCCAGACCGAACAGTAATGCAGAAGGAGGAGATGGCGGCCCTGACGACGTTTTTTAACTCTAGGAAAAAGGCAAGAAAAGCGAACCTCAGGATTAGTTACTAAAACGGAGTCCCCACCATAGTCTCGAAGGCGATAAACGCAGAAAGGAGCTGTTAGTACACATGTACTATCAAAACGCTAGAGGACTCAACACTAAAATACGGGAGGTACAATCGTTCATCGGTTTACGTGAGTACAACATAATTCTGTTAACCGAAACTTGTCTTCGAGATAATTTAGCAACGAGTGAATTATTTAATAATAATTGCTATGATTGTTATAGGAAGGGGGAGGGTACTAATAGCTATAGATAACAATTTCAAAACATGCGAAATAAATCTGGATCCTCTCCTAAACGAAGTTCCGGCTATCAATGCAATCAGCGCTAAGATAATATATCATTGTGATGTATATCATTGTGATGTATAAATCTAGATAATTTTAACTTAGCTCTTAAAATGCTTGCAAACATGTATGAAGTATATGGAAATAATTTAATTATCGCTGGGGACTTTAATACTAAATACTTTCTCCAACATCATGAGCGGCTGGTGTTTAATAGGAAATCTAATGAAGTTCATGTACTAATGCAATCTTTTAGTGTGAGCCAAGTAAATAATATAAAAAACAAAAGGAGAACCAATGCTTAGTCCTGATACTCACTAATTTATTTTTACTAATCGAAAACACTAACTGGTCAATGGTGATGGAGGACAGTTACCCTGCGTTATGAGGCGTTATACATACAGTTGCGGGATCAGTCCCACAAGTCAAATTCGCTAAACCTCTAGCAATAAGGTATAATTTCAAAAAAGATGGGGACTTCTTACATCTATATGTACAGTTGGGTATCATCGATTGGGAACCACTGATCAAGTGTATAGATAACGATGAATCGAGCGATTATTTTTATAATAAAATCTATGAGGCATTTCCTGGCTGGTATTCTAAAGAATTAACTCAGTGTATAAAAACTGAAGAAAAAATGAAATAAAAATTCTATAAAACTGAAGATGGTGCAGCGAAGTATTGTTTCTTGCAATACAGATTAATAGTTAAAGAATTGATTTCCAGAGATAACAAGGACAACTCTACTAAAATTGAACAAAAACTAAAAGATGATCCATTTCAACTAAGGAACGTTATGACTAAACTTAAAGGGGAGATAAGAATCCCAGGTATTCTTCATTATAAAAACAGAGAGATTACGGACCCTGAGGAGTGTGTGAATGCTTTCGCTGATTTTTTCAGTAGTGTATACGTCAATAAGGAAGAAACGTAGAATTTAAAAGATAATTACATAATCGATAAGCCTATTCATACCAGAGAACCGGAAAATGGACAAATTGCTGAAGCGCAAGTTCTTCTAATACTAAATAACTTTCCTAAAAAATTATCAGCTGCCACTGACTCCTAAAAGTTTTGAAAACAGCAAGAATTTGTCCGATTTACAAAAGTGGTTTAAAATCTCACATAATCAATTACAGGCCAATGTGTTCTGCAACTTTTCAAGGGTTTTCGAGAAATGTATAGCCTTCAAATTAAAAAACAGTTTAGAACCGCTACTATGCCAGGAGCAATATGGCTTTGTGCCTAAACGGCCTACTTTGACGAATCTAGCTTCTTTCACTCAGTATGTATCCAAGGTATTAGCGTAGCATAATCAGGTTATATATATAAATTTTTTGAAAGCCTTCGATAAGCTCAGTCATAACGTGCTGATAAGAAAGCTTGGCTTGCTGGACATTCCACATAACCTTATTTCTACAGTAGAATCTTTCTTAAAAAATAGACAACATATAATACAATACGTTGGCTACACTTCAAAGCCATTCATACCTACCTCAGGGGTACCGCAGGGTTCAAATTTGGAACTAGTCCTGTATGTTATTTACGTTATGGATGTGGTAACAGGTGCAATAACACCAATCTTAATCTTTGCGGATGACACAAGAATTTTTTCAAAAAATTGCTACTATTAGAGATTGTATAAAACTACAAGAAAAATTGAATAAATTTTGTAAATGGTGTCTAGGCAACGAGCTCCCTATTAACCATGAAAAATTTAAAGTCAACATTCACGCGTTCAGAGGATATTATAGAATTTGAATACCAGCTGGGAAATTCCAAGCTGACAAGAGTAGTCACCATAAATGACTCAGGTGTTCTGCTTAGCTCCGATCTTAAATACGACCCACATATTAATGCAGTAGTTAATTTGACATCTAAAGCGCTAGCATTTATAACCAGATCTTGCAAAATTCTGAAGAACAACAATACTATGGGCATATTGTTTATGTTTATGCACTTGGCAAAATTCAAAAAAGATTTCTTAAATTTTTGTTTTTCAAAAAAGAAGGGTACTACCCACCAATAGGCAGCGATTATCTACAATTATGTGAAAAATTTAATCTCTTCACGCTAGAAGAACATTACAATTACATGCTACTATTATTTGTATTTAAGATTATGAGAAACTTTGTAGATTGTCAATATCTCTTAGAAAAAATTCAACAGTTATTTCGAACACCTGCATTTAATTCTAGACAAAGAGAAGTATTCTATATTCCAGCAACAAAAAACAACTTGATTAAAAATTCACCGATTTTCCGAATGTCCACTATCATGAATGACTTTGTTGTTTATACAGCGAGCAATTTAAAAATTGATATATTTACGGTATCTTGCTCAGTCTTTAGAACAGGAGCAAAAAAGAGTATAAATGTACTCATAGAGTATAAATGTGCGAAGAGTGATATTATTGTTTCAGCGTATTTTAATTAAACTTAAGCTCATAGAGTATAAATGTGCGAAGAGTGATATTATTGTTTCAGCGTATTTTATTTAAACTTAAGGTACATACTAATGCATTGTATTACTACAATTATGCTTTATACCCTGTAATTGGCCTCGGCTGTTGGGTATTGTTTTTCAGTAAATAAATACAAAAAAGACTTTGCATCCTTGTATTATAAAATACTATCTTATTTAGTGTTAAGAGTAAATAACAAGAAAAAGCTCTCGTCGCATGTATCAGGACTAATTTGATACCATAGGTATCATGTGACATGAAAATCCCTGAAACATCAACCTCGAAGACGCGCTTTTTTTGTAGGAGTTATGCAGGAGGAAAGAAAAATCTAAAAACTTTTTTTTTGTAGAAAACGACAGAGCCGATTTTTTGAAAAAATACGATGTGTAGGCCGATCGGGCACTTTACTAAATTTTTTTTTTAAATTGGTGACCACTAAAACAACAAAAAATTTTTTGAAATTTTCAAGAAAATTTTTGACTATAAAGTATCTCAAAAAAAATCAGAAAAAATTTGTTAAAGTAGACAACTAGACGATATTTTCGTGAAAATATGGTGATTATTCAGACAGAAACAAAATTCTTAAAAAAATTGAATATTGAAAACATATTTTTCTGGTTATTTTTGTGGTCACAAAATTTTGCTTCCTCATAAAGAAAGCTTTGTAACGATGAAAATTTCCAAATCTCATTTTTTGACATTTCTCGACCTAATTTGACCATGAAATTTGAAGGAATTATAGTTCCAGATAATGCCCATTATTTATTAGAGTTTGAGTCGGAACAAATAAGAAGAAGCATTTTTTATTCGATTTTACATTTTTGTTAAAAGTCGTTTTAGATGTTATTTTTTGTTGTTGCAATTTTGGTTATAGTCAAGAAAATTCACTCTAGATTTAGAGGTTGTACAGAAATACACCTCTTTCTACCAAAAAAGATTGAGGTTGATTGATTAAATATCTTGATGTAACAAAAAGAAAATTAAAAAAAAAATGAAATTTTCAATAATTTTTATCACTGTTTTTTAAGTCATAAAAAACTTTCAGTACATAATTTTTTTAAATATGAGGTAGTATTTAGTTGATAAAAATCAATACAATGCTTTTTATCATCTTCAAACAAAAATCATTTTTTTCAATTCTGGGAACATAGCAATATTATAAGAACTAAATTTATTCCTTTTGACGACACTAATCGACTGACCTATTGTAAAACCATTTTATGACCAATTATATTTATAATATATAAAATTCAAATTATTTTTACGTTTGTATCAGAGAAACTTTTTCAATTTTGGAAATATAGCAATATTATACGAACTAAATTTACTCCTTTTGACGACCCGAACCGATTGATCTATTGTAAAACCATTTTATGGCCAACTGTATTTATAATATATACAGGGTGTCCCAGAACAAGCCGTTCATATTTGAGGGCCATATTCTGCATAAAATTCCAAGTTGAAAAGTTTTCTTCCACTTTTTATTTTGAAGGGTAGTTTTTGAGTTATTTAAAGATGAAGTGAACCAATCAAGAGCTTCATTTAGCCGGGCATTCGTCCGTGAGCTAGGGGCTATAGATGTGCGTGACTCTCACTTCATTTCGCCACAACAATCGCAGGCTGGCTCGCTGGCGAGCAGTGAGGGGTGGAATCTTGCATTCGCTCTGAAGTTAGCGCGCTCTATGCCAAATGTTTTATTTATTTTCTAATGAAATATGATCAGAGACCTTCATTGAACCGACACGAGATTAGAAACTTATTTAACTTTTAAAAAAACGAATGAAAAATTATTCTAAATGTATTATCACTTAAGGACCCTGGCCCGAAAAATGCATGGCAAAAACGACTATTTTAGTCCGCATTTTTAGACTAAAATAGACGTTTTCCAGCGTTATTTCCGGGT
>JBAGKK010017634.1:0-11648 GCA_037177015.1 Euceroptres primus
CAATGCCAACGAAACGTCGCACACTTTGACAAAGAAATACGAGTTTTTTTTACTCATTTGCCTTCATCCATCGAAATCTTCTTCTTCAATAATAATCACTATTTTTGCACAATATGTTTTACAAAATGTAATATTTATCGAACCATTAATTCAAAATTTTATTAAACGAGAGGATATATTGAAGAAGTGTTGTCAATATCAAATAAATCGCGCAATCACAGATGGTTTTCATATTTTTAATAATTTTTACCTGTTTTTGGAATATTTTTAAAAGACTCTTCAAATATTTATATTGTCAAGGTTGAATGTCATACATTGTCAACTTAGTGACTTTTGAGGTTAGGGACGTTCAACTTCATTTTTTCCTGTTTTTTTCTCTCAAACTCCCCGAAAATGATTTCCATTCCTGAAGTTGTACATCAAATTAATTCCTATGCATTCACATTATTTAAAAACATTCAGAACTCAGCGTATCAGTTCAGAACTTTGGTACGTAAAACGATCGATAGCCGCGGCGGTACCAACTTTTCTAATTTATCTTACTTAGATTTTAGTATTATTTTTAGTTAATAAGATTTTTTGTACAAAAGGGCTTGGCCCGTTCACTGATTTAAATAAATAAATAAACTCAATTAAGATATCATGCTTTTTATACGCAGAAACATACGTATAGGAGTTATTTTATTCCTATAGAATTCATATCACAAATATATTTCTTGATCTCTCTTTTTCGTTTTTTCATATTCTCTTGGGTTGGTCGTTCACATCAGCGTATCAGTTCAGAACTTTGGTACGTAATACGATCGATAGCCGCGGCGGTACCTACTTTTCGAATTTATCTTACTTAGATTTTAGAATTATTTTTAGTTAATAAGATTTTTTGTACAAAAGGGCTTGGCCCGTTCACTGATTTAAATAAATAAATAAATAAACTCAATTAAGATTTCATGCTTTTTATACGCAGAAACGTAGGTATAGGAGTTATTTTATTCCTATAGAATTCATATCACAAATATATTCCTTGATCTCTCTTTTTCGTTTTTTCATATTCTCTTGGGTTGGTCGTCTTTTAAAAAACATATTTCAGGCGGTATGGAATAATAATTTTTTTCGTAAATTTCGTGGTCCAATATGGTCAACTTTTTGGCAATCACCCATATACTTTATTTTATCTTTTGGCGTCTTTAACGTAAATTCATCCTGGAACAGCGTGTTTTAAAAAAATTGAACCCATGTCAATTGCCCCTAAAAATAGGCCAAAAACGTCAACTTTGCCCTATTAGAGCTAGGACATTGCATATTTTTTTAAATTACGGCAAATTTATCTGCGGAACACTTTTCCATAAAATTAATAGGTTTCACGGTTCAGAGTCAGTTTTGAAAGGTAGTGATTTTTGACACAAATTAGGAAAAACTTGGGGGTTATTTTTATTTTTTCAGGAAAACTTTTTACCGTCCAATTCACTGGAAAGCAAAAATACCCGCAAATGTGATTTTTTGCACCTTTTTAAAAAAAACCCGTGTTTGGTAATTGATCTGCTCTAGAAAACTTCGGATATAAATATGCAACCCCGAAAGATACGTTTTATGAAAGAAAAAAACTGCACTCTGAACTTTGAAAAAACAACTTTCACTTTGGTCAGTGAAAGATCCTTTTTCCGACGTGATACTAGTGGGACACTAATTCGTTTACGGTGTTAAACTGTTTATTTTTCCTAGCCAGATCAGTTAACCTACGCAATATGACTCTATTGAACGCGATTTCCGTGTCGTCATTAACAAGCACTGTGCTATTGGCAATATTTTGCAGGAATTCCCTTAATGGCGGATTCTTGCTATCAAACTGTCGTATGTGATCAGTACTTTGTTGGATGGCCATGCATTCGAGCATAGATGCCATTATTGCTGAAGCATCCATTAGGTTTTGTCTACGGGGCTGGACATTTGTGGCATATCCGGATATATTGCGTTACATATTAGCATATTAACGCTTTCTCCTGAACCTTATTTTTGGGTTAGATAAGAACGAAGGGGATCATTTTCTCCTGGACCGGGCTGTTTAGTAACGGCCACGTCCGGGGTTCCATTTAGACTACTCATTGTGAATAGGTGGAACAACTCAGGGTTCGTGAAATAATAGTGAATATTTACGATTTAGCTATTTCCGCAAGGAGTACGCCTATGTAATGGCCGTCGGTTGTCACGCTTTTCATCGCTCCGCGAATATCATGCTTTTTTAAAAATTGTAACGGCGGTTATGTAGTGAAAACTGTACTCAAATATAAAAGTTTTTACGGTCTTCATAATAACATATCTCTCCAAAGGTGTGTCAAGTGGAGGATGAGATATTGACGATAAATAATTTTTGCACGTGAAACCAGATTTCGGTTCTATCCTATAGTGTTGTGTTTCTCTCTGTTTGTGTACTTGCTGGTTGTGCTGTTATCAAGCTAGAGGTGACGTGTACGTATGTACATGTGCGTGTCGCAATTAATCAACAATCTTAATTACTCAACGGCGTAAGCAGAGGAAAATCATGGATAATCACATAACTGAGGACTCCTTCGTAAAAAGCCTGCAAGATCTTCAAGCTAACATAAAGAAGGATACGGAAAATACGATTTCGGAATTAATGGGAGAGTACGTGAAAACGATTAAAGCTAACGAAGAGAGTATCAACGAAATAAGAGGCACCTTCGATGAACTGTGCGAACAGGTCTCGCGACAAAATAAGTCCATCGAACACGTCAAGAGAAGAAATAACGTTGTTATTTATGGCTTTCCAGAAACTATTGAGGAAACACGAATGTCTCTATTCAATAATATTCAAAACCTCCTGAAAGATAAGCTAGGATTTGCAATTGACTTTAATGTTGTGGACCAACTAAGAAAACTGGGAATACCAATCTTAGATCGCACTAGACCTGTGATACTGGGTTTCACAGGAGGATTCGTCAAAAGCATCATCATGGAAAACCGAGTTAAACTAAAGGGTACTAATATTTACATCAATAACGACCTGGATAAAGAAAGCAAAATAATTTACGGCAGTTGCCGTATAATCATAAATCAACTAAAAAAGTATGGAGCCCAGGTGCGGGTGAGAGACTTACACCCCTGATCAACTTGAATACATGAAATCGGAGGAACTGAAGTCAAATGTCAAAGTCAAAGGCTACACAATCTAATGATAGCGCGTCAAAAAACCCTGGTTCAGCAAACAAGAAGACCAACTTGAAATGTAACAGAGGGCGTCCTGGTAAAAGTCCTGGCAAAAGTGCCCCGCCTAAAGTTAGAAAGCAAGACACTGGTACCATGGATTCATATTTAACAAAAAACGACCAACCCGAGAAAGATGACACTTCACAAGAAGACAAAATTGAAAATGCGTGACTGGCCACGATTCAACAAAACATTCACAGCGGGAGCGCTAGCAACAACCAGAGGTTCTACAATTATCACACTAATCTAACAACCCACAACACGTCTATTTGTTCTCCGTATTCAGAAGAGCACCACCTCCAGAGCATCTGCTTCTGGTACGTCAGCGGCTACGGTAACGTTTACAATCTAGATAATGAAAAAATTCAATGTATAACTAGTAACGAGATAATATATCTAGCAGAAACGTGGCTCACGACCGAGAATTTCAGTCTTCCTAGATTTCTTGATGATTATTTAGTTTTTTCAAGTTGCGCAACCAAAGAATTTAGTAAGGGAAGAGGCAGCGGAGGCCTAGTAATGCTCGTTAAGAAAGATAGTTTTATATCATCCACAATAATAGACTTGTCTAATCTTTGGATTCCTGTTAAATTAGAACTTCCAGAGCATGTACTGATAACTGGTAACACTTACTGGCCCCCGAATGTGAATACAGAATTCTGCGTAGATTCTTTACACGAGATTTTAGCTAACTTGTCTGAAACTTACAAAGACAATGCATTTTTTATAGTCGCAGGAGATTTTAACGCAAGACTAAAAAACCTATATTCTTTTGATGAGGATACTTTCTATTCAACTAATATGTTTAGCGAAAGACTGCCTCTCAATGATTTGATTACGAAACGGGGTAGAATGCTTACAGAAACTATGGAAGAAAATAATTTTATCTTGTGTAATGGGCGCACATGATCGAAATCACCTGCAAACTTTACTTATATCACAAATAAGAACGGCAAGAGTGTTATTGATTTTTTCTGGGTTAGCCGAAGTGCCTTAGATTTAGTTCATGATCTCTACATACATCCCATAATAGAAAAATCAGACCACTTAATGCTCACTTTAAAAATTAAATTTGAAAATATGCAGAATGAAAAAATAACTGCAAAGGCACCTACTTACGTTGAAACCCTTAAATGGGATGAAACAAAGATGAAAGATTTTTATTCATATTTTTCCGTGTCAACAATCCTTTATTTCAATAGCACTGATAGCAATGAGCTATATAACAATCTAGTTATATAATTCAGCAAGCGGCCTAAGAAACATAATACTCAATTAAAACACAGGTTTGTATTGGGGGACGGACGTTTGCGCCCAGAAAAGAGTTTTTCAATGAAGAATGCAAGAAACTTATAGTTGAAACGAGAAAAGCATACAAAACGTATAGCCTAGGGCGGAGTGAAAATAATCAAATTAGTCGAATCGTGTGAGCTGAGTGAAAAAAATTTGTGGGTTGGCATCCGAAAAAAGTAAAAAAAAAAGTTTGATATTGGTTAATATCTTCTGTTCTCTTTTTTGATTTGAAAATTTCAAAAAATTTCCCTATAGCTTTTTTGCTCAATTTAGAATTTTTTGAAAGTGGCCAGAAACATGTTTTTTTTAGATTGAGTCCTATGCACACATTTTGAAAAAAGTTGTAAGTGTTAAACCTGAAATTTCTTTAGCTTGAATCAAATAAACATGCTCTTATTTTTTTTTTGAAAAAAATTTTTTAGTGATGTTTCAAGCGTTTAAAAATTGTCGATTTTACGTTTTTTTTGAGCGATTTTAACGACTGGCTAAGACTAAGCTTTAAGGCGCAAAAAATGATGGTGCTATTACTGCAAAACGATATTTTCGTAAGCATAAGCTGATGGAATCATTTTGTATAGATATGCCCCCTATAGGGGGTGGGGGGTTAATGAGTGGGAAGGTACTTACTAATGGTATCCCGTTTTTTCAGCGAACAGCTAGTAAAAGGCTCAGGGAAGAATTTTTTAGACTTATTTGGGGGGGGGGGGCAACTACATTTTTTTATTGCAGATATGCGCGTGCAGATTTTCGACCTCTTTGATAAAACACTCAGAACTCACCACGTGAAGGTAGCTGCTCTTAGAGTTCCTTCCCTATCCCAACCCAACCATCCTACTATAAAAGATTCTTATAATACATATATTTCAAATTATGTTTGCTTTATATTACCAATTATATACAATATATATTACAGATTTTATATTACAAATTATATTTGCTCTATATTAAATAGTTATATTATGCACCCAGGGAGGAAGAGGGACTTTTTTGACGAGTGTATGACGAGTGTACGCATTAACCTCCCACCCCCACCCCCTAAGGGGGGGGGGAATGTATATCCATTCTTACGAAATGTATATCCATTCTTACGAATCCATTCTTACGAAAATATCGTTTTGTCGTAATAGCACCATCATTTTTTGCGTCTTAAAGCTTAGTCTTAGCCAGTCGTCAAAATCGCTCAAAAAAAAAAAACGTAAAATCGACAATTTTTGAACGCTTGAAACATCACTAAAAATTTTTTTTACGGAAAAACAAAATGAGAGCTAGTTTCTTTGATTTAAGCTGCAGAAATTTCCGGTTCGACATTTTCAACCTTTTTCAAAATGTGTGCATAGGACTCAATCCAAAAAAAAACATGTTTTTTGGCCATTTTCAAAAATTCTAAATTGAGCAAAAATTTTTTTAAAAAATTTTTTATTTTTTATTGTTATTCACTAGGCAAAACTGTAGTAGAAAAAAATCGCCATTATTTTCGAAGCTTTAAGGAAATTGTTTGGAATTTTCAAATCAAAAAAGAGAACAGAAGATATTAACCAATTTCGAAATTTTTTTTACTTTTTTCGGATGCCAACCCACGAATTTTTTTCGCTCAGCTTAAACGATTCAACTAATTTGATTATTTTTATTCCGGCCTGTTATATCGCGACAAAATAATAGAAACTTTGTTCAATCCAAATGATAGCGGAGAATTCTGGAAAACTGTGAACAACTTCGAATGCAGAAAACCGTACATAAACGCACTTGATGTAGCGTCATGGGAGCGTTTTTATGAGGGAGTTTATCCCAGCAGAGCGTTTTCACATAAGTCTTACATAACCGTTTTACACCATTATATTAATAAAGATTTTACATTAGAAGAATTAACTAGTGGCCTTAAAAGTTGCAAAAATAATAAAGGCCCAGGTGTAGATACAGTTTCTAACGAAATCTTAAAAAACCTACCGCCAACCTGGGAGCATTATTTGCTTAACTTATTTAACGTTGTATTAAATTCAGACCAACCTCACGGTTGGTCGTTGGCAGAAATGTGCATGCTTCACAAAAAAGGGGATACAACTGACCCTTTTAATTATAGAAGCATAGCCCTTTTTAACTCGATAACCAAAGTTTTCACATCTATACTTGCAAGTCGAATTATAGACTGAACCGAGGCATAATTATTCAAGAAGAACAAGCAGGCTTTAGAAGGGAAAGGGGGACACTGGACCACCTTTACAGCAGAGATTAGATGCCAAGTGATTTGGAACAAATTTCTCCTAATCTATAGAAATGATTTGTATCTCTTGTTCAAAAACAACTGTCGCTGCGTCGTAAGTCTCCTCTTTAGCGACCTGTACGTTTGCTATATTCTGTGGCGCAAGAAGATGGATGACGTTTACGAAGTTAATTCCTTCCTAAAGAGCCCTTCTGCATTGCGCTAAGGCTTCCTCAACTGTAAGATTTATAATTTTTAGGCCTGGCTGGTTATTATATGACAAAGCTAGTACTGGAGGCTGAGGTCTTACTGTTGGATGGACTGTGTAAACTACAGTAGATAGCAGAATGCAATGAAACTAAAATAGGAGTCTGATGTTCTCCTCCAGACCGCTTTCCTCTTATTCAAGGATGCACTAATGAATTTTTCGATTTCTTTGGTGGATCCATAGGAGAAAAGAAGGCTCAAGTGCGTCAACGGGTCCGTTTTTCGTAATTTACGTAATTGGAGTCAGCGCAAGTGAGTTATCAAAAATTTGAAAAATAATTGTTTTTCAAATCTCTTTCTCTCTCTCTCTCTCTCTCTCTCTCTCCCTCTCTCCCTCTTTTTCCTTGACCTCTATGATTATTATAGAAAATCAAATATTCAAATATTCCGTAATATAATTCTCTATTTCGTGGGAATGTTAGGGTGTTTTGGATTGTTATTAATATTGGATCTGATAAAAAACACCGAGCAGATTTTTGTACTATTGCACTTTCCTAGTAATCTGCAAAAGAAAATCTTTCAGTCTCGTGATTATCCAACTCTGTACACCTCGCAAGAATTTACCTGATTTCTTTATTACAAGACTTTTATTGCTTTTCAAGTTCCTATAAAAATCACTACACATTACAAAGTATAACAATGTTAAAATTAGAATTCCGTATTAATGAGAGTATCCAATGAGCTTAACAATTCCTCAAAACTCTCCTTATAATTCATGCATATATCCAGGGTCGGTGTTGATTTAGACACAGCTGATTTTGATGTCTTAGCGTTATTCTGATTTTCCGCTGACAGTGCAGCCAGAGTACGAGCAATCACCTTGTAGTTACGCATTAATGCGCATCTTAAGTAATAGCTATGTTGGACCTCAACAGTGATGTTCCGCCTTTAAACCAATTTTCCAAACAGTAGGGTGGATTGCTTTCAAGCGAACTTGAAAACCATCGTTTTTTAGAACTTGAATTCGGTCTAATTCAAGAGGCCTAAATTACAAATTAGTAATCCTATTATCTGTAATTTTGTTTATCCATAACTGGCCGAGGATTTTACAAAATCAGTTAAGTTTTACAGAAGTTCATAATTGTTCATAATTTTTCATAATTTTTTAATAATTGTTCATAAAAATAATTAAAAACAATAATTTCATAAATTGAATTCGGCCTACAATTTTGGTCCAGTCCTAAATTAACTTTTTTTTTCTTCTATAAACTTAAAGGCTGGATTTTCTTTTGCAGACTGTCAGCTGAAAATTTCACAGCCATTGAGTTCAAGAGCAAAAACGTAGACTGGAAATAACATCTAGACGTGTCTAAACGTTTTTGATTTGAGAAACATTGATGCACTTGCCGTCTAAGGCTACATGCATTTCATTAGACTCTGCTTTCATTCTCTAGAAATCAGTTCTTTTTTACTGCTCTTAAAAGTTCGATTTCTCAGTCAACCCACAAAGTTTGATAATCATTCTTTACATTATTACTTAAACCAAAAATATATGCTGGATGCGGCTGCCTCTCGACGTGTCACATGTAACAAACAATTTCGAGACTCGAGAGATAAGACAGCGTGCATTTTATTTAAGGCTCTACTCAAACTCTTTAATTTTAATATATAGATTAAGGGTACACTGTCCAGTGCTTATCGCTCATTGTGTGTAATACAACAAGATGGGATCACACGCCTTTTTTATTTACAGATATATGCTCGTTTCTTCAGCACCTTTTTCATCGCTCGTATAAAAAGAAAAGTTTGCCTATTACACGTTGAAGATTTAAAATAAATAAAAAAATAAGCAAAATACAAAATAAATATAATAAAATATTTCGAAAATTCAAAATAAATATAAAAAATAAGCTAAATACAAAATAAATATAATAAAATATTTCGAAATTTTCAACCACTCACTAAAGCCACTGTATAATATAGTTTTTTTTTTTTATAGAAATCGAGGATGATTTATTACTTTCTGTCTAAATAATTTAATTTAGAGGTTAAAAATTTTTTCTATAATGTAAAAAATTCTAGAACTTTAAGACAAATATCAATAGATAAAGAGAATAAATATTAAGCGTTTTTTTGTGAATTTTGTGCAAACATTTTCAAGGTTATTTTTAATTTTTTTTCATGATGCATTTTACATTCTTACGTTGCAAAAACGTATCGATTATAATGTAGAATCTTGTAGAACATTGAGACAAAGAGGGAGATATATTAATAGATAAAGACAGTAAATATAAAGTGCATTTTAAATTTTTTGTAAATAGCTTCAAGGTTAAATTTTTAATTTGTTCTTGAATTTACATAGCAAAAACGTTTTTCTGATGTGAAGATCATGATTTTCGACAAGTGTCTAGAAAGAGTTTTCGAGAACATTCCCTACGTACTACATTTCATAATTCATGCACGAATATTTAATATGTGTTCGGTTTATTGAAAGTGCTTGCTCAATTGACACTACTGAAAGACAGCTGAATTAAAATATTCGTTAAAGGAACGATGGTTTGTTCGATAATGGCTTTCAGTAAAAATTTCATGATCAATGGAATAATATTCATATTTAAAAATATTGAGGATATGGAAGGAAGATTAATACGTATACCTGTAACAATACAATGGGATGATAATATTGTACATAGTGGAAAATTCTGTTTATTGCTACAGATGTATATATTGCTTGCCATTAAAGAAAAAAGAAGGAACTCATTTTTGTGATATTTTGCTGTGACTATATCATACGTAAAAATGATGAATATACCATAGAAGAGTATGAATTCAGCCAAGACAAGTTCTAGCACGAGTGCTGTTATGTCGGTTTGAAGGAGTTAGACGAATATTATAAGAATGTGAATGAAAGAAGCTTTCTGAATTATCATTTGGGTAGGTAACGAAATTATAATCAGAAGAGACTTTTCATCGGTTGCGAAACAGATCTCAACTGTATAACTCAATATTAACCCATCAAATCAGAGCATTTTCCGCGTCATTTCAGACCACATGAAGTTTTAATGTTTGAAAATAATTTTTATTCTGTGAAAAAAGATCTTCATTCGCTCCGCTGGGAATCGAACCCAGGTCTCCCGATTGCCGGTCGGTTACTCTGACCACTAAGCTACTAGAGAGATCGAGAATTGATCATTTTTCACAGTATACGCATTACATGCTAGATGTTACTTATATTTAAAGTTCAATGTTTAGAAGATTTCTGAATTATCATTTGGGTAGGTAACGAGATTATAATCAGAAGAGACTTTTCATGGGTTGTGAAACAGATCTCAACTGTATAACTCAATATTAACCCATCAAATCAGAGCATTTTCCGCGTCATTTCAGACCACATGAAGTTTTAATGTTTGAAAATAATTTTTATTCTGTGAAAAAAGATCCTCATTTACTCCGCTGGGAATCGAACCCAGGTCTCCAGAATCTGAACGATAATTCAGAAATCTTCTAAACATTGAACTTGAAATATAAGTAACATCTAGCATGTAATGTGTGTAGTATTACCACTAACTGATCACTATTTAGAGTAGAGACTGGGATACGATAATAAATGGTGCGGAATATTCGACTAGAAATACTCGTGCTCGCAGAGGAGGACATGAACCGACTGCCTCAGAGAAAGCAGCGTCCTCAGGCTCTTACGGACATTTTATATACTGACACCACATCTTCCTCTTTCAGAGTCTGAGTCCTTTATTTAAAAGAGGTGACTTTATACAGAGGAACCTCTTAGCCTAAACGGTAATATGTCAATCGTTGAGGTTCCCTTCTTTGACGAGCAGGAAGTATTCTTTTTCTTTGTCCTTCTACAGTTAGTTGTTGTAAAATTGGTTCGGCGCGTTGTTCTACAATTTGTTCGACTGGTTGTTGTATAATTTGTTCGACTGGTTGTTGTACAGTTTGTTCGACGGATTGTTGTACAGTTTCTCTTCCTAATTGCTTTATAACTAATTTCGCTGGTACTTTTACAAATTGTTTCGTTCTTTCAAATCTTCCCTGTGAGGGTTTCGGAGTTTGGATATCGGATTCATTCTTATTGATATCTTTTGTGTCATAATGAGGTGCCCTAATTAGGTGCCATCTATTTCTCTTGTAATCGGAGTCCTCTGAGTTAACGATATAGGACCGCGGAGTGGGGTGTTTATCTACAACGTTACCATATCTTTTTAAATCTGTAATCGATACTCCGTCTCCCTTTTCCAATTCCCGTAGATATCTAGCTTTGTGACGCTTATTGTAATCACTCGCTTGCTTATTTTTTAAAGCTAGATTCTTAGTATATATTTCGTCTACCCTCCCTTTCCCTTTTAGATCGCTGGGTAGGGTAGGCACTTACGTTCGCAGTTTTCGATTCATGAGCATTTCGGCAGGCGACAAACCGTTTGCAAGCGGAGTGGATCGATAGGATAACAGAGCTTTTGCGAGCTGATTATAGTCACTACCGTTTTTTTGATAAGCAGTTTCGCCGTTTTTACAGCCGCTTCAGCCTCGCCATTCGATTGACTAAAGTAAGGAGAGCTTGTTATGTGTCGGAAATGATACTCTTCTGCAAACTTCTTAAATTCATTTCTAAATTAAGGACTATTGTCCGATATTAGTTCTTCGCAAATTCCGTGACTCGAAAATAGTTCCGTTATCCTCTCGATTATCGTTTTTACGGATAAACTACTAC
>JBAGKK010017645.1:0-11648 GCA_037177015.1 Euceroptres primus
TATTTTAGTAGTTAATTGATCACTAGAAGTGGATGCTTGTGGCTCTTGGTTTACGCTTTCCTCAGTGCATCCGAACTAGGGAGAGCATTGGAGTTTCCCTGTTGCGGTGAATGTTGTTGTCGTTGTTGTTGTTTTTGTGGTCTGATTTTACAAACTATTAAAATGTGACCCGATTTTTTACAATAACGGCAAATGATTTCTGAATTGGAATGATTATCTTGATTGCTTCTATTGTTTTGTTGATTTCTGTTTTCGTATCGTACATTTTGTCTTAAATTTCCATATTGACCGGAATAACCTTATCTGTTATTACTGTAGTCATTTCTGTTCCTTAGAAAATTATTATTGTTCTTTTTATAGTTATTGTTTGTGTTTCTTGAAAAGTTGTTATTATTGTTGTAATTATTGTTTCTGTTTCTTGTAAAATTTTTGTTAGGATAATTATTATTTCTGTTTCTCACAAATTGATTGTTATAATTATTTCCTGGTCTTTGAAAATTATTCTTACCTTGTTGTTAATTTTTTCTGGAAAAATTTGGTTGTTGATTATTAGAAATTGCTTCTTGTGCTTGAGTTAAATAATAACAATTTTCAGTAGTGTGGTCTGGTTTTTTTAGAGATTAAACATGATACTTTATTTTTCAGAGCCACATTGAACCTACTCGACTTATTATTTCCCTTATGAGTTTCTTTATCGTCTTTAGAAAAATCTGCAAGTTTATTTTTGCGTAAGGTGGAACAAGCTTCTAATTTCCTTTCAACATCAAATGTGTCGTTGACAATCTCTCTAAAGGTTGCTTTTTCTTTTACACGAATTTCTAGTTCATGGCGTAATCCACGAACGAAACATCTAATTACATCTTTTTCTAAGTTTTGTTTTAAAATTAGCTTCAACTTGTCCATTGTTACCAATCCTATGAGCATTTTCGATAGCGTCAGAGATTTCTTTAATTCTAGCTGCATAGGAGGGTACATTTTCTTTTTCCCACATGTATGTGTTTCCTAGCTCTCCTTGCGGTTGATAAACACTTTTGGTAGGGGCATATACTCGTTTTAATGTTTTGACTAATTCTTCGACCGTGCCATAAGTGGAACCGTAAGTACATTTTCTAGCTCCTCCCGATAATTTACCTTTTAATAGTCTTACTAAATTTTCTTAAGCACCGGCTGTTGGTAACATTGCCTTAGCTTCTAAACATCCGTCAATAAAATGCGATAAAGGAATGTTACTCCCATCGCACATTGGAACTTCTTTCAGGGCGTCGAGTAAAGATACTTGCTGGTTAGTAGGGCCATTTTGTTATTGTTTTCTGGATTGATTTGTACTAATTGATTAACGTTATTGACCGCATTTCCGTTACTAGCTTGTTCTTGTTCTTCTTCACTTGTATCGTCGTCACTGTCGTTATTACTTATTAATGAATCGCGCTTCAAAGAACTGTCAAAGGATTTTGTTAAAGTTTTGTCTTCAATCTGAGTTTTAGTTATTACCATGGAACTAAGTAAATCAAAATCTTCAATACCAGTGAAAGTGTCTTCAGCTACTAATGTTTCATCTTGACTTTCTGATCCAGAAATAATGCTTGAATGATACCAGTTGTTAGAGTCAGATAAATTACTTGTTCCGGAAGCTTCTTTGAGTGTATTTTTACAGTCAGTTAAAGGTTTTACTAAAGCAGTGTCTACTGACAACATTTTTTTATTTGTTTGGTCTTCACAAAAGGGTGAATTAAGGTTATCGACGGCTAATTTTTTTTTATTTGAGTGAACGGTTCTTTTCGGTTTAGAGGAACCTGCCTGATTGTTTTTAACAATTTCGCTCGGATTAGGGTCCGACATATGTCATTATAAAATAAAAAGTTTCAAATACGTTCTTCGACATAAGATTGAATATTAAAAGTTCCAATTGCAATACATTAAAAAGGAAGTAAAAGTTCACAGAATGTTGTAATAAATCAAATATGTCACAAAATATTCAATGATCAATATAAAAATGGGTTTAGGGGAATTCCTATCTCAATAGATTTCAAATAATAAACCTTCTGAAATTCTATAACTTTTGCTTACCAAATTCTATGTGTCTTATTTGTTTGTAAAGTTAATTTATTTTTATCTCTAATATTTTTATAAAAAATATGTCGATTGACGCCTATTACAAATCAGGAATCTCTCTAACGATGGATTAATCAAGTTAGGCTCAAGGTTAAACCCATGATTAATCTGACCTACCTTTCGAGAATGGAAAGAACAATAATAGGTATTACATGTAAAATTGATTAAGTTAGGCTCAAGCGCAAACACCTGAGTAATTTCGTAATACGTTTATTATTTCTTCCTCTGCTTTTAAAGGTATCGGAGAGATTTCAGCACTTTTACTGAATTTTGATGCTTTCTTTCCTCGTTTTAGCAATAGATCCTGGGATCCTAGTTCTGGGATAAGGAAAAGTCAGTAAAAAGGTGATTGAAATTAATTAACAATATTTATTATTAGGATTACAAAAGTTAAATGTTTGATCGACATGGCATGGCATACTGAATATGGTAATAGATTTATCTTATAGATCGTAGCGTGACATGGTAACTGATTTCTTAATATTCGTTTTTCTAATTCTCAATAGATGACGTCGCGGACGTGACACTAGATTGAAATAATATTTCACAATAATTATTAGTTTGAAAATATGAGAATACCGGTCAGACACCTAAGGTCACTTTTTAGTTTCTACTACTTTCGATTTTGAGGCTCAATGGATGACAGAATCAAGTTTTTGTGCTGCATTTGAAGATTTTAGCATCAATTATAAGTTAAAATGTTATATTTAAAAAGTTATCTGTAATTAATATTAATTTAATATTCAGCTAATTTTTTGGCTTCCAAGGTAGATTATAGATCAGTTAAATTGCTCAGTTGGGGGTGCACAGTGGGCCGGACGACCCGAAATCTTGGCCAAAAACCAATTATGGAATTTTTGTAAATCAAACAATTTATTATTTTGTAGACACTTCAGAGTACTTAAAAATTGATTCTTACAATTATAATTGCCTATTATTGTTATTACGTGATATCTTCATTTTAGAAAACCACCTGAAACTAGTAATAAGGGGAACAATGCAATAGCTAATCTATTTTAGAATAATTTCGAAATATAAATTTTTCCGGTTGTATTTTTGCATCAATAAATGTTTGGACAATACGAAATAGGCGCAATGACTGCAAAAAATATATAGGTTTAACGTGTAATTTATTCACGAATAAAGTGGTATTTTTCATGTGGGCGCCAATTCGTTTACCTGCAACTTTATGCAACACACTCAAATGGAAAAAATAAGGTACCATTTTGTTCACTAGAATATGTACTTGGAGCCTGACCTGCGCCACTTTGCGCCTTTTCATTTGTTAAAAAAAAAGAACTTACTCGAATCTTAGCTGTGCGCATTCATTCGTTCTCACTTGTATGGAGATATTCAATGCACTCGCCTACCCAATAACATCTATGCATGAAATTTGATGATATTAACTATAACTAACATGAAAGCAATAGAAATTATTTATAAATATTATTATTTAAGACAATAATAATTATTTATAAATAATATTATATATTATTTAATAAAGTTGAAATTTAATATAATTTAATTAAACACATATGTGATAAATAAAAAATTGATTGTAAATTGATTTATGTGTAATAAATAATCAAATAATTATTTAACAAAATACAAATTACTATTTTATTATCGTTTTATTAGAATTTTAAGTTTAAAAAATTTCAATGCAGTTTAAAAGTTACCGCGTAAAATTGTTAGATCGACTTTTAATCACCGAATGGCCAGCGTTTTTTGTGTCTCACAAATAAAATGAATGTTTGCAGTTATAAATGGACACTATGATCTGATTTCAATTATTCTTCAGAGATCTTTAGATACTCGATATGCAGGTTTGTACTTTAATGGTTTATTGATATTATTATATTTATACTTGATCTTGCAGAAAGGAAGTATTGACTTGGTCGTCGATTACATTATTTAAAAATCAAACATTCAACTTTTTCATGTGGAGAGCGAGTCAAGAAATAATCTAAAACGTTGGATTTCAGGACTCTATTCCAGACGTAATGCTAAATTTCAAGCTGAAAAACGAAAAAAGGACAAATTTGAGCTACAAAACGCTCAATGGCTTGATTCTGATTTCGTGATCCCTCACTTAAATAGTAATATAGATGAAGTGCCAAGCAGTTCAAGTCCAAGTCCTGGCCGAACTCCTTTGGAATTTAAAAATAAATCTTTGCGGTCAAAGCGCCGGAAAATTGCTACAATTAGTATTGAACACAATAACGATACTCAAGAATTATTCACGGCTTTTTCTTATTCAGCATACAAATCGAAAGACAAGGATCTGAAGAAAGTTCTCGATGAACTGACGAACGATTCAGAAGCACCTGCAAAAATTAGAAAGTTGGAGACAACATGGGTGCCTTTTTAAAAATGAAGACTTCTTTAGAAGCTCTGCTATTTTTGTTGGATAAAAATCTAAGGAAATCGACTTATGATGACATGAGAAAAGAATGTGAGGAGTCTGGCGCAAATGTATGGCCTCCGTATAATGACGTTCATGAGGCAAAATTACTACTTAAACCTCCAAAAGAGTTGATCCATATCGATGATTCTGCAGCTCAGGTTCCTCTTTAAGCTCTTTTAAATCATACTGCAGAAAGGATATTTCAGATGTAACAAGAAATGATATTTCATGCTGTAGATGCAGGACCGTGTATTGATTCGAACTTGACTCTGATATGCTCTTGGAGTTTTGATGGCAGTTCAGGTCAATCCGCTTATAAGCAACAATACCATTATAAAGATGCGAATAAAAGTCAAGAAAACTTATTCACGACCACACTCATTCCTTTAAGCTTAAATTCTGAACAAGGATATGTATTATGGAGCAATAAAAACTCTTTATCTCTTCGATTTTGTCGTCCACTTCAGTTACGGTATGTAAAGGAATCCAAAGATGTCATCTTGCAGCAAAAAAAGGCTGTTGAAGATGAAATAGGTAAACTTGAATCTTTTGTGATTGTTTTCGGCTCTCATCGTATAACTATATATTTTTCGTTACACCTTACATTAATTGATGGAAAAGTATCAAGCATAATTACAAATACAGGATCAATGTAATCATGTCCGATTTGTCGTGCAACCCCGAAAAACTTCAATGATCTTTCTAATAGAGATTCTGGAATTTTCAATTCAAATTTGGAATATTTACGTTTTGATATCTCCTCTCTTCATGCGTGGATTCGACTTTTAGATTGCTGCTTGCATATTTCCTATAGATTAGAAATCAAAAAGTAGAAAACACAGGCGATGCAAATAAAAAGAAAATGGCTGAACGCAAAGGCTACATCCAAAAAGTTATGTGGGAAAATTTTGGATTGTGTGTCGATAAGCCAAAGTTCAGAAGCAGTGGCAACACGAATGACGGAAATACTGCTCGAAGAGCATGCCGTAATCCTAAACTTTTTGATACATCTCTTGGCTTGCATGAAGAGCTTGTTCAGAATTTTTAAACGATTTTGATCGACTTGTCATGTCAACTTCCTACCGATGCAACTGAATTTGAAAATCTTTGAACTTCCACTGTCAAAATTTATGTCTTGCACTATGACTGGTATCCCATGCGTTCAACCGTGCACAAGATATTGATTCATCGTGGAAAAATAATCAAAAATAGTGTCTTACCTATAGGAATGCTCGGAGAAGAAGCTTCTGAGAGTAAAAATAAAGATTACAGGGAGTTCAGAAAATATCATGTTAGAAAGAATAGTCGATCGCATAATCTCTAAGACTTATTCAATAGATCAATGGAGTCTACAGATCCTATTGCATCTACACTGAGTGTTTCTTCTCGAGTACGCAATAATAAACACCTGCCCCTCCCGAAAGCAGTAAAAAAGTTACTTTCAGTTCCAGAAGTTACTAATCTCAGTCATACAGATTTAGAAGATGAGTCAAATACTGAAGAAGAATCATCTGAGGAATATGAAGAGCTTGATCTTTCTAAGACTCAAAAATATTTAGATGACATAGAGCTTTCAGGTGAAGATTCGAGTGACAGTTAATTGTATGATCCAGATGTGTGAGAGGCGAGGGGACTCACCTTAATCTAACACACAAATAAGTAAGAGACGATGTGACTCACTATAATCTAACACCTTCATACGTGAGAGGCGAGGGGACTCACTATAATCTAGCACCCCGATAAGTGAGACCCAACAAGAATCACTAGAATCTAATATGTTTAGCCTAATCCGTCAAATTTTCAAAATTCTTGCCGCCATTTTGGATTCATTATTTTATTTTTGACCAAAAATTCGCAATCAGCTATCACGAAAACCCCTGAGTAAGCATTTCTAGTCCAATCCGTTAACTATTCTAAATTCTGCACGCCATTTTGGATCCTCTATTTTGAATTTTGCATTTTTTACCAAAAATTCGTCATCAGCGACCCCTAAAACCCCCGACTGAGCACTTTTATCCCAATCCATCAACTTTTCTGAATTTTCGCCACCATTTTGAATGCACGATTTCGAATTTTGCATTTTTGACAAAGAAATCGTAATCAGCGACCCCTAAATCCTCGAATAAGCACTTTCAGCCTAATCTGTCAACTATTCTATAAATTTGCCACTATTTTAAATCCGCCATTTTGAATTTCTTATTTTTGACCAAAAATCCGTAATCAGCAAACCTGAAAACCCTTGAGTAAGCACTTTTAACCAGATTGTTCAATGTTTTTCATTTTGGCCAAAATTTCGGGTCTCCTGGCCCACAGTGGGTTGGCCAGTAAATTAAATGGTTAGATATGACTTTTGAATCTGAGATGGATGTTAAACAAATAATAGATCCTTCTAAAAATATATTTCCTTTTTTTAACTCTTAAACTAATCTCAATTGTGATTGCATAAGTGCAAATGCATAAGTGCATTTCAAATCAAGAGTTCCTTCTCGTGCAGAGATCTCCTCCTACCCAATTAGGAGACGTAACGCATCTATACCTCAATAACTCTGTATTCTCTGACTCTCTAACCAAAAAGGAGGTAAGGACCCCCTCGCATCTTCCATACTCCTACATTCCTGTTATACGGAGATGAATAATATAACAATTGATACCCTAACTCGATGATTTTGAATTATCTTATTTTAAAGATCCAATGGGGGAACCGATCATTTCCCACTCTTAATCAAATTATACCTTGATATTATTGGAAGCCAATTAGCAAACAGATCCTCTCCTACTCTTAATAATTTTTAAACCCCTCAATATTCTAAACGAATAACGATAGAGAATTTCGTACTACCATCGTTATTTCCATTCCCCTACCTATGATTCCCCATGCCAAAATCCAATAAGAGAATAGATCAGTCCCTTCTCCCAAGTAAATCATGATTCCCACTACTAAAATTTTATCACCTAAGTGAAAGGTCATATTTTCAAATCCAATAAGAAATTATTAATCTATTACTCTTAAACGACCCTATATTTTCCACATTTTCTAAAATCAATGAAACAATAAGAAACTCCCTACTCTTATTATTTCTATTTCCACTACCTATTCCCACTACTTATTATCACTACCTATTTCCCACCCCTGTCGACCCCAAATTTTGGTTATCAAAACTCGTGCATCCTCATCAGGAGCGTCTCTCTTTTGATGGCATCAAGAAATCACGTGATGTTTTTTGCTATAGTTTGGTATACGCGCATCTTTCTCAGTCCAGTGGAGTGGAGAGAGACACGAGCATACCAAACTATGGCAAAAAAAGTCACATGATTTCTGGATGCCCCCTTTGTTTGGAACACGGGAGTCCCATCATATTTAGCCAACGCCCAGTTTTCTCTGTCCTTGAAATTTCAATTTGCATATGCATGGTTTCCGAGTCATAGTTTTTCACCCGAGAAACCGCAGTTAGGAAAAATCTCCGCGAAGCGCCGCAAAATAACGAAGGTATCGAGTCAACGGCAAAAACAATGTTATGTAAACGCGTTTGAATTTTATCATTCTTCAAATCAAAGAATATAAGTTGGATGCGTGTAATAACTCGAACCAAGTGATTAAAACCTTTTTTTATTAAAAGAAACTTAACCTTTGTAAATTCGTATAAAAAACAATTCGGGAACTGTACCACCAGCGATCGACCGTTTCTGTACGAGTCTTTTCAGTGTGAACCAAACTCCGAACCAACAATACGCAAGTATTACATGTATTTTAGTTTTTAAGTTTTATTATGGTATATATTTGTTTCTCCATTTACATACAATTCTACCAAATTTCATTTCCCCCTTATCCTCATACTCTTTGAAAATAGCGTCACGATAGATCCCGTACATCCGATAAAACTACTTCCCCACATAAATAATTAAATACAAGTTTTACCAACTTGTTTCGAAAAAAGCAATATCTCTGAAGTATTATAAAATATATCATCCTCGCGTCACGATTTCGTCGAATAGGCGAAAGGCTTTGCTCGACGCGCGCCACGTATATGGCGTGGCTATGCTATGCTCGTTACGCGCGTAACACTCATCACGCTTTCGACTTTCATACTCCTGGTAATGCAAGCCTATTCTAAAATACCCTGAATATTTTGTCTACAAAACATGACATATTAAATCACATTAATTAATTCACAAATTAAAATAACAACAAGCAAAAATAATTAAGTTTTTGTGACTGAACTTTACAACGGTTAGCTCAGTCCCTTATCTGAAAAATGGAGAGAGGGTGGCAAATTGGAAAAAGATTTTCTTATTTACTAAATTAAATCAAATCCAAAGAAAAATATCTGGAATTTACAAATAATTGTTTTACTTAACAATTTGAGGTTGTAATATTTTTCTACAGTTAAATAACATAAATTAAATAGTTAAATCAAATGTTTGACAACCTTGAATTTATCGCGACAAAATTTGGAGGTTATGAATCAAAATAACAAACGAAAAATGCGACGATCACTGACTTAAAGTTAGAATCTTTTTGTCCGGTTTTCCAAAACCAGAAAAACTGTGCAAGTCTATAAAACTCAATTAAATCATTATAATAAATTTAATCCAGAAAACAAGGAAAATATGATCTTAATAATAAGGGAAGAATTTCAAATCTGAATTAAATTTAAGGGAAGATCACAACAAAAAATCGGGGAAAAATTCTCAACAAGAGAAAAAGCACAAATTTATTCTGTAAATAATGTCAATTAAATTCGGCAAAAACGGATTGAAATTGAAATTCAGATCTCAAGATAAATCTAATCTGTAAAATTCTATAAATTAATTCAGTCAAGAAGAATTCCGAAAGATCTGTTTACCAATTACTAAATATTGAACGATAACTAAATTCTTTAAGCAAAAAGACTAAATCTCAAGTAAACTAAACAAAAGTTGGCACATAAATTACCAAAGGAAACTTTCCTCTTCTGAGTTTTCTCACAAAACCGTACCTTATAGAGCCAAAACTAATAATCCAAAATGTCCGATGACAAGAATTAACAGGTAGATCACAATACTCAAGAAGTACACTTTTAATTCGTGAATAAAGTCAAAATTAAACTTTTCCATAACTCGACGATGTGAATCCTCCGGAAGCCGCTGACGAAAAGAGTGATTTTCTTTTTGTTGCCCAATAATAATCAACTTCTGAATATAGTGATTACAATGCTTCAACTAATTCGGACCAAAAGATAGTAGATATCGTCTTTCCTCTCCATAGTATCTGCCAAACCACAAGCTGACTATATAGGCTTTTAACAATTCACAAGAGGGAATCTGACAGAATTAATTGTCCCACTCGACATGCCGGGGATCGACGATAAACCTTCTCAGACATTGAATCTTAAATTTATCACCCAGGATAATGTTAGCCAGGTATATCAAGGCAAGGAAAACGCAGCAAGAATCCTGGTAGCATTCCAAGATGATAAAAATAGCTCTGAGGTACGACCAGCAGGATGGGATTGGACGTACTGAATAACTGAAATTATAAACAAACTAGCCAGAGTATAAAAAGCCAGGACTGTTTGTGAGTGCTCTCTAGACCTTCGAGAACACGCAAAAAAATTAATTAAGTCTAAATTGTTATTAACAATAAGTAAACTTGTGTTTGCTGTTAAACTTTTTGAATAACTGAAATTACAAAACAGATAGATGGGGGTAGAAAACGCCAGGACTGTTTAAGGATGTTCTCTAGACCTTCCGGCACATACAGAAAAATTAAGAGTCTAAATTGCTATGAACAATAAGTAAACTTGTAAATTATATATAGATAGATGGGGAAGAAAACGCCAAGATTGTTTAAGGGTGCTCTCTAGACCTTCGGAAACAAGCAAGAAAATTAATGAAGTCTAAATTGTTATTAACAATAAGGAAACTTTTATTTGTGGACAAACTCTTTGGATAACTGGAATTATAAAGGGATTGATGGGGGTAGAAAACGTCAGGATTTTGTGAGGGTGCTCTCTAGACATTCGGGAATATGGGGAAAAAAATAAAGTATATTTTTATCAACAATATGTTACCTTTTATTAGTTTGTAAACTTTTTTAATAACTGAAATTATAAACAGATTGATGGGGGTAGAAAACGCCAAGATTTTTTGGTGCGTGCTCTCTAGACCTTTGGGCACATACAAAAAAATTAATAAAGTCTAAATTGCTATGAACAATAAGTAACCTTTTATTTGTTGGTAAACTTTTTGAATAACTGAAATTTTAAACAGATAGATGGGGGCAGAAAACGCCAGGACTGTTTGAAGGTGCTCTGTAGACCTTCAGGAACACGCAAAAAAATTAATAAAGTCTAAGTTGTTATTAACAATAAGAAAACTTTTATTTGTTGATAAACTCCTTGGATAACTGAAATTATAAAGAGATTGATGGTGGTACAAAACGCCAGGATTTTTTGAGGGTGCTCTCTAGACATTCAAGAAAACGCAAAAAATTAATAAGGTTCAAATGGTAGTGATGCACGTCGAGCATTTTCGAGACAAAAATTAATTTGCTTGAAACATGATCGGGGATAAGTTAAAACTGTATAGCAATCGAGAATCTCGTTTTTTATAAAGACGAACGAGATGAGAATTTTTGTCTAATATTCGGGACAACGCAAAAAATAATAACATCTAAATTTTTATTCAACAAGAGTAAACTTTTATTTGTTGATAAAATTTTTGAAGAACTGAAATTATCAAAAAATTTAGGGTGAATGAAAACACCAGGATTTTTTGGGAATGCTCTGTAGACATTCGGGAACCCGATAAAAATTAATAATGTCTAAATTGTTATTAAAAATAAGTAAACTTGTATTTGTTGATAAACTTTTTGAATAACTGAAATTATAAACAGATTTGTTAGGGTAGAAAACGCCAAGTTTTTTTTTAGCGTGCTCTCTAGACATTTTGGAGCACCCCAAACAATTAATAAGGCCTAAATTGTTATAAAAAATAAGTAAACCTTTATTTGCGGATAAACTTTTTATATAACTGAAATTATAAATAGATTGATGGGGGTAGAAAACGCCAAGACTGTTTAAGGGTGCTCTCTAGATCTTCAGGAGCACGCTAAAAAATTAATAAAGTCTAAATTGTTATTACCAATAAG
>JBAGKK010017656.1:0-11647 GCA_037177015.1 Euceroptres primus
AGAAACTATACTTACCTACTTGATAAATACAAGTATATCTGAAATTATCGATAAATTGTTTAAATTTATGCAAATTGAGATGATTGTTTAATTTTCTCGCTTTGAATTGATGTAACGCTTTATAAAAAAGACAAAAAGGTGCAACAATTGGTACGCTTATTCTTTGAAGTAGTACTAAAATGATGGTATTGTCCAAAATTGCGAAATTTAAATATATGGACCTGTATAATTGTTTAAATTTTGAGCGCCTATCTCTGCTCCTGAGGATGATAGAAAGATGACAATATGCCTATTAATTATGGAGTAAACTAATTAATCATAGAGTAAATTAATCATGGAGTAAAATCATAGTAGCGGGCGGTCAGCGCGCACATGGCTGACACTCTCGAGACCCAAAGGCGTAGGCACCGTAGACACTGTGCAAGGTTTACGGGGGCACACTGAAGCTGTATCACAGCTTGCTGCTTCGTAAACTTATTTCATTAAAAATCATTTTATTGCTCGCAAAATTAACATATAACAAAATACAAGAAGTTTTTAAATAATTTTTATGATTACAGCAAGCTGTGATACAGCTTCAGTGTTCCCCTGTAACCGTTGCACAGTGTCTACGGCTCCTACGCCTTTAGGTCTCGAGAGGGGCAGCCATGCGCGCGCTGACCGCCCGCTACCAAGTTTACAACATTACTAATATAATTTACTAATTACTAATGTCATCATCCTCAAAAAAATAGATTTTGATATATCTTCAACGACTAAAAAAATAAAAAATTAAATGGTATGACTGAATTCGTAGCAATTTCCGAAAATTTTCAGATCTTTTCCCGTCTTTATGGCATACGAAGAAGCAGAGATAGGCGCTCAAAATTTAAACAATGATACAGGTCCATAGATTTAAATTTCGCAATTTTGGCCAATACCATCATTTTAGTACTACTTTAAAGAATAAGTGTACCAATTTTTGGACCTTTATGTCTTTTATTTTTTATCATTCATAAAATACTTTTTTGGTTATTAATAAAAGCATTTTTTGTCACTTATTTTACATGTTATTTGATTTTGTACAATAAATATTCGTCAGAGCAAAGAAATGCTGAAACAACTATTCTTTCTCTTGAGCTTGTCTAACAAGAGAGGGAAAAAGAAATTTTTAATTTCAAATTTTTAATGTCTAATGTTACATTTAAAAAATAATAATTAATTGCGAATATCTCGAGAACGACACATTTGTCAGAGATGTGCTACACAATTTTAGATTCTGGAGATCAGTTTACATAAGAATAAAAAAAATCGAATAGACCTCTCCGATCCGACGGAAACGGGGTTGACGTCTGGTCTATACGTACATTTTTAGAATAAATTTGACTTAAAGGCGTTCAAATTTGGGACCGCAACTTTTCAATTTAACTTTAAAAGCTTCTCTTAAATTGAAGCTTATCATGGAAAATTTCTTAGGACACAACTTATACAAGATCAAGGCTTGGTGGAATTCTAAAAATTTATATAGGTATACCAGTAGATCGACGGGAGGGTTTATGGACCGATTAGTTTAGTGCGTGTCCGTGTCTGCATGCATACCCGTGTGTGTCCATGTGAGCATGAGCGTGCGAGGTGAGCATACCTGTGTGTGTGACTGATAAATGTATTCCTACCATACCACAGTATTAAATTTTTTGTAAATAAATGTGATAAAATATTTGACAATTTGAAATTTGCACTCATCCTCTAAAGCTGCTGTTTAATGAGCAGGTTCAAGGCCGTGAAATCTACTTTTCTGACATTGCTACAAGAGGGCTACTGGACCAGGGGACTGGACCGCTTTTATAGGAGGGCTACTAAGCCATTTTATAGGATGTGTGTTTTTGACCATATCATTCTTGTTGGTTATCAAAGCAAATGCGCATGCGCGATTTTTATAAATGAATTTGATAAAATATTTCTCAATGTGTATTTCTAAGCATTCTAAGTTTTTCTAGAATTTTTTCGAAGGATTATTATGATCATGATGATGATGATATATTGCGCAATTGTGAGACATGAATTTTATGTAAACAATTTGAACTATATAGAATAGTTGGTAGAAGACAACCGCTCTGTAATAATTTGTTTCAAATCCTTCTAGAAGCCAAGTGAAATGTATAGATGTATTAGCATGTGGTATTTTTTATTTTCTTATTTTTTAATCCTCTATACTTGATTATTATTGATTTTGATTATAAATAATGCTAAAGCTCGTTATTTTTTGTTACTAAAAACTTTTCTAAAGATCTTTTATAATTATTTCTTTAGGTTATATGCCAATTTCACGATTACTGGGACCGGTACGATTACTGGGTCATCTACCTTACTCAGACTTAAACGTAGGTCAGAAATACACTGCTATCATATGTAATACAATTCTGTAAATGCTCTCGTCGTAGCTCGAGAAATAAAACTAAATGCATTCTATTTAAGGTTTCATGCTCGTTCTTTACAGCATCACCCAATACATAATTATTTTACTGCACTCGTTACAGTTTCGTTTATAAATTTGATTGATATGGGGTAAGTATGACATTCTGTTTAATCTTATAAATAACAAACTAACTGCCAACTGCGAATTCAGTTTGTCACTGCATCAGCTCCGATCACCACTCCATTAAGTCCGATCACTTCGATATTTTTTAAAGTGTTTTGAGTGATTTCAATTATCATAATACGCTTTGACACTCAGGGATATTTTTCGTGCATATTTCTTATCTATACGTTTCAAAAATAATAGTAACCAGGCTAGAAAAAAGCAGGTGTTTTGTGATCGATTATCAGCATCAAAGTAAAAACCAATTATAAAAAAGTGAACAATTTGTGAGTGATCAAATAAAATTGTTTCAGTGTGTGTGCACTTGTATGTCTACCATATTAATCCTCTGTTATACGCGACCGGCCTGACAGGCCACCTCGAGCTGTTTTCGCTCATCTCTACTATCAATATAAGCTCTTTCGAAACCCTCGAATAAATTTTTTGGCAGACTACGTAAAATATTACTGTGATTCTTCAAACCTGCCAGGTTCGCTGCACCCGAGCGAACCAAGTCTCCAACAAATTAGCAAAAAGAGAAGCTTTCATAATTGAAACTTGAAATTTAACTCTTAGGGGCTTTTTGGGTTGCTGATAGCGAATTTGATTTTAATTCCACAAAAAACAAAATGGTGGATGCAATATGGCGAACACTTGTACAAACAGCTTATTCAATTTCGATGCCAATCGTCATACTAGAGTTTCATAAGTCTATGATAACATATTTGACGTCATTTTTACAAAAAACATAATGGCGGATGCAATATGGCGGACACTATTTTCGAAAACTTATCTCATTCCAACAAAATGCAAAAGACTATAATGGTCGCCATCTTTTTTAACGTCAAAACCCCCTATATTTTGTGCAATTAAAAAAACCGCAAATTTGCTGATTCTGCGTTTCAATAGTCGCTATATTGGATACACCATTTTAAGTTTTGCAATTCTAACGTCAGAATCGTAATGAGCGACCCCAAAAACCCCCATACATCAAGTTTCAGATGAGTTGAAAGAAATCGCTAATTCTGCGATTCTGTCTTTCAATAGTCGCCATATTGGATCCACCATTTTGAATTTTGCAATTTTAACATCAGAATCGTTATCAGCGACCCCAAAAACCTTTAAAATAACTTTCTATAACAATTATTTCTGATGTGCTTCTCGAGCCAATACACGTGGCCTGTCAAGCATATTGCGTCTAAACTAGGAAGTTTTAGGGTTGCGTCTAACGGAGGGTTAAACAAAATGAATCGTGAACAGAGTGAAAGAGATATTTAAATAATTAAGATAGCATATAAAGCTTTGATAGATGAGGTAAGAGTTGATAAAATTAGAAAATTGCCAAACTTTGGTACTGGAAATATCAGACTGTTAAACAAAATTTTAAGATATAATAGAAATTTATCTGTGGGGGAAAAAACACACATGCAAACAACAATAGGCATTTTAAAAGCGTACAATAAAAATAATACGATTGAAAAGGTAAGGACGAGGCATCGCTAATTCAAATAAAAAAAGAGATAAGACACAATGGGAAGATTTAGACTCAGCTTTTAAGAGTAGAATAAGGACAGGTTGTGTAATTAACTTAAAGCATAAAGATGTTGAACATTTTTTGGAGGATGCAAAGTCAATGATCGTTCAACGAGCAGAAAAATATTTTTAAAAAAGATGGGAATTTAAAAGTAAACATAGCCTTTGCAGGAAAATTTAAAGTATTAGTAAACGGTAAAATGGTTGAAGAAATTCAGTTCATTACTGCTTACTGTAAATGACAAGACCTTACCATCAACAGATATTGATGCAAGATATAATGAAAAGGTTTTGGAACAAACAGTGAAAGTTGAAGTGTTACAAGAAACAGATTATGGTTGGTCATTGTCTGAAATTATAAATCTGATGGTAAATTTCAATAGATATTTACCAATAAATTTTGGTTCGAGAAAATTTTCTACAATTCATCTTTAAATGATTAAAAATACAAATCTTTACTTTAACCATTTTGATGAAAACAAAATAAATGATAATCATTCAATATAACATTTTGCGTGGATTAAAAATCTATTCCGATTAGTTAACACTCAGTTTACAAGTTTTAAATGACACACTTACTTTTGCGGTAGGTGTCTCTATCACTTTAAATTAGAAAAATCCTTACATAATCATAGATTGGATTGTGAAAACATGAACCAATGTCGAATGATTTTGCCTAAGGACTATGAGTGAATTATTAAATTTAAAAATTATAGAATTAGGGAAAAAGTTCCGTTTGCTATTTTTGCCGATCTTGAGTGTCTCTTGCAAGAACCTTCTGATAGAATTCAAGAAATTCAAATCAGACCGAAATCAAATTTAAAAAATCCCATTTAACGTCCAACAATCAACATAATATGCAAACTCTTGAGAAGAACCCAAGAATCAACCGACCAAATTTGGACCAACACCGTGAAATGTTTCTTTATGCAAGCACAATGGACCCCAACAAAAAGAACCCACAGAAATAAAAAAGAGGAAAGAAAAATGAGAAGGCAACCAACTAAATCCCCTTCCTTCTCTTTTTTTATTTCTCTCCTTTTTTTCCCACCAACCACCAAATACCATAAAGAAACAAGCAAGATGCAACTATGCAAGTTAACATGCAGAAATATATATATTGTCTGACGTTTCGGCACGCACCCAGCACCCTTATCTAGGAAATAATACATCTCGAGAACTTGGAACCAAAGGAAGCACCAAGCTCTCCCGCCGATATCCGAGACTACAAAAGCCTTCTGATATTCAGTCAGGTACCATGTCAAAAGCATGTCTCACAGAGTGTTGCATATTATTTACGTTGTGGCTTTTGTGATTCTCTTTTAAAGTTCGAAATTTATCGTGACAACATATTGCATAGATGTAAATCAACTGACAATTATATTCTATACATAAACTTAAATCTAATGTAGAATTTATACTTGCGCATAAAATAGGTCTGTCTTTTTCGCATGCTCTGTCTGTTCCTATTTATCAAAAATACTTTGAGTAGGGATCAGTCGACGCGAAATTTAATAAGCATTCTAACGATTTTTAAAAATCTTTCTAACCTAATTTCACGCTGAAATACTCAAGAAAGAAAAGAGGCATGTTTTTGATACAATTTTTTTTCAGCAGACTGACAATTCTGACCGGTATTGTAGGGTAGAAGGATCAGAAAATTTTTGTGATTAGTCTCGTTAGAGTTTAAAGGCTGAAAGCAGTTTTGAAAATAATGTCCAAATTAGAAACAATCCCAGTGCTGCCACCAGAAAAAGCTACCTGTCAAGTTTCGTAGTCAAAATATTTAGGGTATTTTGGAATAGACTTGTTTTGAAAGGAATGGTGAAGTAGAAAGCGCGATGAGTGTCACTGAACCTGGTACTCGCTGAACGCAGCCTTCCGCCTATTCAACGAAATCATAAGGCGTGGACGAGATATTTTATTATACATCGGAGATGTTGCTTTTTTCGAAAACAAGTTGGTAAGGCTTGTTCTTAATTTTTGTGGAGACGTTGTTTCGTCGGATCTATGGGATCCGTCGTGACAATATTTTCCAGAAATAGAATTAAGGAGAAAACGTTTATTGATGAAAAATTAGTTTTACAAAGGAATAGCTTCAAGCGACGGGGTCAGCTCTCAGCTAGGTCTGCTCTAAGACTAAAGGGCGCTAACCATCCATATTCTTCGAGCGCTTGTGAAATTCCGTATTGTCTGCTAAATTTATAGCTGATTGATTGTCAACGAGAATTGAAATAGTTTTGCTATAAACGTTTAAATCAATTAGCATTTGGCGCAGCCAAATAGCTTCTTTTGTTCCGTGGCTTAAGGCGATGTACTCGGCTTCAGCGGTTAATAATGAAACAACACTTTGTTTTTGACTTGACCAAGAAATCGGCCCCCCCATTTAACATAAATACAAAACCACTTCTTGATTTTCGCGTGTCCAAGCATTCCGCGTAATCTGCATCTGTATAACCCTTTATGCTCTGTTTCCGAATACAATGCCATAATCACGTGTATCAATCAAATACCTAATGATTTTCTTGACTGCTTTCCAGTGCTCGTTTTCAAAACAATTCAAGAACTGATTTACGTAATTAACAGCAAATTCTATATCCGGGCACTCGCTGCAAATAAGAGTGAACCGACCGCTTCTCGATAAGGTTTATTCGTATTTCTTTTATTCATGTTATTTTTAGTCAAGTGCAAACCGGGCTCCGCGGGTATGATAGACGAATTTGCGTCGCTCATCCCGAACCTAGTGATCAATTTTTCTATGTAACTTGACTGACTAATTTTAAGTGTACGCTTTGAGCGATCGCGCACAATTTCCATGCCGACAAATTCATTCACTTCATCACTTGTGATTTGAAAATGACACTTTAAATAGTTCAACACTTTATCAATTGCATCGCGACTCTCACTCAGCAGAAGGCCGTCATCAACGTACAGCGCTAGGTACACTGAAAAATTATTCACAACACCAACAAAAACGCATTTGTCACTTTTTATGCTATTGAAGTTAAGGTTACGTAGAAATCCCACGAATTTCTCGTTGCAGCATCAAGGGGACTGCTTTAGTCCATTCGCTGTAGCTTGCACACCAAGTCCTTGTTTTCATCATCAATGTATCCGTGAAAAACCCACTTGCATCCAATGGCACGCCTTCCTTGTGGTAGCTTAACAAGTGTCCAAGGTTTATTCTCATTCAGAGCATTCATCTCCTCCTTGATCGCTTCTTGCCATTTTACAGAGTCAGGGCTCGAAATCGCTTCAACGTATGACGTGGGCACACTCTCGGTGAGGTAAGCGATAGAGACTCCGTAGCGATCAGGTGCGTGGAGGAGGTTCCTGTTTCGTAACTGTCGACCTTCCTGGTGCTTAGGCTGCTCATCTGGAGCACCTTGATTTGCTGCGGCGCCATGATCGTCAGCCTGCTGGTCGACTTGGGCAATGCGCTCGGCTTGGGCTTCTTGATTCTGCTGATTTTCTTGAATTTCTTCATCTTCTTCGATACCGAAGTGTAAAGTGGGACGAAAAGTACTGGCTTCGGCAAGTTGAAGCGACTTGCTGCTGTCTTCAATAAAATATACATCGCTGCTGATGTAAATTTTACGCTTCTCACTATCCCACAGTCTATAATTAGATGATTCTCCATCATAACCGACCTCAGTCACTTTCTTGCTTTTTGGGGAGAATATCTTGCGTTTCTCCGTAGGAGTATTGAGAAACGCATCTGCACCGAACACTCGCATGTGCTAGATTTTTAGTTTGCGATTAAACCAGTTTTCGAAAGGAGTCTTCTCTTCACTAGGCTGCAAAATCACTCGGTTTAACACGTAGCAAGCTGTGTTAATAGCTTCTGGCCACATTTCCACATGGACGTTCTTATTCAAAGCATCGATCTCGCGCACTCTGTAATTGTTCTTATTTCACGCTCAGCTCGATCATTCTGCTCGTGAATATACGGAGACGAAAACTCATGAATTTCACCTTTTTCACTCACGTGCTTGCAGAAAGCTTCGGATGTCTATTCAGTGCCATTATCTGACCTCACTATTTTTATTTTATTTTCTGTCTGAGTTGCTGTAAAATTTTCAAACTCTTTAAATCTGTCGAGAACCTCAGACTTGTTCTTCAGAAAATAAACTTTGCGGAAACTCGTACAGTGATCTTTAAATAACACAAAATACCTCGAACCGCGAGGCGATTCTATGTTTATTGGACCACAGACATCGGTATGTATTTTCTCGCCCGGCTGAAAATTGTCTTCATGCTTTACCGACAGGTGCGATTTACGAGTTTGCTTGCCCAGTAAAAAAGCTTCACAGTTAAAGTCTTCACTTTCAATACAGAAATCACGATCAGAAGAAACTTTCATTGTTTGTAACAATGCCCGAGTGTTTATATGTCCCATACGCTCATGCCCAAGCTTTAGCCAATTTTTCTCTGCGTGCGGCACCGATCGCGCGATATTGCACTCTGTGGGTATTTTCACTTTAAACAGCATCCGAAACAATTTACCGTGTCGTACACCACGCGATGTCAGCTGACCATTCGAGTCACGAATTTCGCACATCTTTCCGTACAAGTGATAAGAAAACTTTTTATTGTTCACAGTTCCGGCCGAAAAAAGATTCCGTTTCAGTTGCGGCACTAATAAAAAGTTCTGCATTTTTCTCTGGTAAACTTTACCATTGAGTTTTTCTAGAATCACAATTGATCTTATACCGGTCGAGGACAATACCTTGTCGTCGGCGATTTTCGCAAAATGATCTTCTTTGGGGAGTTCAAGGGTGGTGAAATAATGCCTCTTGGGAGTTATGTGCATACTAGCACCATAATCAGCTAGGCATATGTTCTCGTCATCTTCCGTGGTGTTGGAATAGAAGACCGCGATGTCACAAACATATGCTTGTTCCACGCGAAGTACATTACCTCTTTTTTCATCCTCTTTAGCCGCATTCGCAGGAAAACTCGAAAGTAAGGACATGTTGCTATGAGTTTTCTGCGGGGCTATTGGCAGAGCAGATTCTGCAAGCGTAGAAGCCTCTCTCTGTCCGCCGTTTCTCTCCTTCTATGCGACGTTGCCGGCATCCTTGTGGGCCAAACTGCTCCGGCGGGAGCATGCGACGTTGCTGAGCCTACCGTGACGTCACAGACATACGAAGCTGACGAAGGCCCCGAGCTCTTCGAACTCTCGTTCTTGTTCGGGCATTCTCGGGCCCAATGCCCTTTCTCCTTGCATATAGCACATTTGGTGTGCTTCTTGAGGTTCTCGATCTTTCTCTTTGCATCCATCTTTTTCTTCTCGTAGGCATCCCTTGGAGTAGACGTTTTTCCTCCATTTTGGATTTGGAGTGCTTGGATTTGAAGAGCGAGAGAGGACTCGCTTTTTTTTGACTTACACAGACGCTTGTCTTCACGAATGAGTCTTGCAACGAGGACATCCTTATTTCGCTCTACTGAGGGAGTGCTTTCCCAAGCCATGCGAAAAGTAGAGTATTTGGAAGTCAAGCTGCTTAATAACTTTGACTCCAATGCTGATTCAAAAAGATTCTCGCCTGCATCTCCTAATTTTTTACAAATACACTCAAACTGTTTGACTTGCAGAGCAATCGATTCACCGTCTTTTGTTAGAGCGCCCCTAGGGCTCGCGATTATGCTTGCGACTCCGAAACATTTTATTGATCCTTTAGAAATTAAATCATGTTTAATTTTCTCAAAGCGCTCAGGACTTTTAAAGAAATAGTTAACTTTGTTGTTGATTTCAAGTTCAGATGTCAATTAACTTACTTAAGGTTCTATCGACCTTAAGGAACACATTCTCAACACGATTCTCGCGCTTCGCGCTCGATCTTTTGCATGGATTTCTAAAATTGTCTAATCAATTACGTAATCACAGTAATTTATTTTTTTCCCAATTTCTCAAAAAAGAAACATAATTTTGGAAACGTTTTCCAGGCGAGCATTTGCTCAGGTACACACCCGTACGGAAATTTTTGACCTAGCTCATTGGAGTGAAAAGCTAAACCAGACCCAGACCCAGTCAGATTTAATTTATTAACCAGCGTGTTGTAACGAACGGTGTTGGCCTTTAGATCTTGATGGATCCGATATTTTTTGTCCGGCTCCCTCTGAAAATGTGAGGGAGGATTGGTTGATGTGATTGGATTCGTTAAAAATTTGCTATGTTTATTTCACTAATTTTAGAGTAAAAAAAAATTTTGTTTAAATACAGTTATTTTTTATTTTGATTGACATTTATTTATTGCTTCGTACATATATCTTTATTATAACATAACGTTTGAAAAAAATAGTTTATTAACGATAATAATAATTTATACTTTTATTCGCATTAATTTAAAATTTCCTGTATTAGAATTTTTCGAGAATTTGAATTGTCGGGCATAATTCTTTAGGTATTTTTTCTCACTCGGGATTTTGGCTTTTTGGGAAAAAGATGTTGTCCAAAACTCTTAGGAAGAGGCACCATTTTCTAAATGGCGGTTTTTTGACTACCAAAAAATGTTTGACGCCCGCTGACCGTCATCGGACAGAAATTGGCAAATTCACGCTGGCTATGCAGGCACCTAAAGGAGCGTTTTCAGGGGGGTTGGACAAAAATACATTTTCGGCAAAACTATAAATATATACGAAAACTACCACTTTTATTCCACGTGAAATTCGAATTTATGGGCAAAAAATAGAATAAGTGGGTAAAATAAAATAAGAATTTGCATCTTTGGGATAACGACGCGAGATAAAAAAAAAACGTAAGAAGCGAAATTGGTTCCCTCCATAGAGCTCTATAAAACGGTATATGGGGTTTTTCGGCATTTTGTCCTTATAACGAATAAAAGTGAATTTTTTTAATTTTAAAAAAATAAAGAAATTGTTAACTTTGTTTTTGATTTCAAGTTCAAAGGGTAATTAACTTACTTAAGGCTCTCTCGACCTTAGGGAACACATTCTCATCACGATTCTCGCGCTTCGCGCTCGATCTTTTGCGTGGATTTCTCAAATTGTCTAATCAATTACGTAATCACAGTACCTAATTTATTTTTTTCCAAAAACCTCAAAAAAGAAACGGAATTTTGCAGACGTTTTCCAGACGAGCATTTGCTCAGGTACACACCCGTACAGAAATTATTTGATATAGCCCTTTGACGTAAAAAGCTAAACCAGACCTAGGCCCAATCATATAGATTAAAAATCTGGAAGATGGGGCTGCATTATTCCATCCCTTAGATGGAGTCCAGCTTGAACTATCCCGATGATTTGCGCTTTAACACACATTTTCAAATTCCAAGGAGAAATGTTTAATTCATTAAGCAGTGCGTTATAACCAACGGTTTTGGTTAAACCGAAAATTGTCACTAAAAATAATCAAAAAACAAGAATTGTTAGCGATTTCTAAGAATTAATTTTTAGAATGTTACAACTGTAACATATTTTTAAGAATTTTGAAAGATTTCTATGGACTTTGAAAGATTTTAAATGTCTTTTACGTATTTCAAAAGATTTCACTGGATAGTAGAGGATTTTACCGATCTCTAGAGGATTTCAGAGGGT
>JBAGKK010017678.1:0-30389 GCA_037177015.1 Euceroptres primus
CTCATTTGCCTTCATCCATCGAAATTTTCTTCTTCAATTAAACTATGGAAGGCGAATTTTTGGTTTCTTCAATGAATTAATTATTACCTCTCTCTAATTGAAAAGTGGACAAAAAGAGAAAAATTTTTAGCAAAACCCGCAACTTTCTAGCATTATTCTAAGATAATATTGTTATAAATAATAATAAATTGTTTAAACAATTAGTTATTTTAACTTTAATTGATTATTGCCTCGCTTTAACTAACAAGTTGAAAAAATGTAGAAAAATTCGGAAAAAACCGCGACTTTCTAACTCTATTATAAGAGAAAATTGCTAGAAACAATAATAAATTGTTTAAACAATGTATGTAAACATTTAATTATCAGTAGAAAGTAATATTTTATTAATTAGAAACAATTTGCACTAAAAGCACAGCAAAAAAATAATAATTAGCGCCAAAAACTCACAAAACACAATTTTTCTTTTATGGGGTTTCTTTGGGACCCTATAAAACAGACTTATGGGGGGTGATATTTAAAAAGTAATTTTCGATTTACATTCTGTAGATAATTGTGAAGAGTTCAGTTTCAACTTGATTCCCCTAATATTGAAGATTCTGAATAAAATTTACAAAAACATCTTTTTTTCTTATGGAAAATATGTGTTAAACTTCATGGGGCTTGCGGAACCTGTAAATATAATTTTTTTCCAAAAAAAAACGTATTTATTTTTTTGTGGATTTGAACAAATTTAGGGGATGAGAGCATGAAAATTCAAAAACAAATTTGGACCATCCTAGTAGTCAAACTACTAACTAATAATAATATATTGATAGATGAACAATTTGGATTTCGTAATTTTGTTAGTACAACAAATCAGCTTGCCAGAGTAGTAAATTATATAAGTGAAAAATTTAACGCGAAAAAACGTAGACTTATCCTACTTGATTTTGGAAAGACATTTAATACCGTTTGACTCAATGGATTAGTATATAAGCTTATATAGTATAATTTTTCAGCATACTTAATTCACCTAATAAGCTCTTATGTGAGAAACAGAAAAATGTATGTTGAATATAACAATGTCAAATTATCTATTAAAAGAGTAATGACTGGAGTCCCTCAAGGCTCAGTATTAGAACCAGTATTGTATATAATATTCATAAATGATATCCTCAGACTAAATATAAACATAAACATTAATATATTTGCTGATGATAAAGAGATTTTTACATCCTCATACAGAGTCGATACTATTGTTAAGAGATTGCAAATATCATTGAACAAAATTATTAAATATCTAAATAAATGGAAAATCAAAATAAATAATAGTAAAACAGAGACGATAACATTTACTGAACGAAGATCAACAATAGACAAAAATATTTTAGTAGAAGATGCCTATATCAACTGGTCAAATAGTGTGAAATACCTTGGGGTAGTACTAGATTGAACACTTACTTTTACGATACACATTAACGATGTAACTTAAAGAGCTGTAGGCTCATTGATTACACTATATCCACTACTAAATAAAAGATCCTCCCTTAGTGATAAAAATAAGTTAATCATCTACAAAACAATTATTAGACCTGCTTTAACTTATGCTTCTCCTGTTTGGAATCTCACCTGTCAATCAAATTACAAAAAATTTCAAATAACATAAAACAAATTCCTACGGCTTGTTGAGAGATTAGAAAAATAAATAATAGTTCAGAATATGCACGAAACATTAAAAATAAAGGAAATAAAAGAATATATTAAAAGAATGATAGTAAACTACTACAACAGAATTACCGAACACACCAATCATACTGTACGAGAGATTGTTTACAAACCGAAAAAATATAAACACAAAAGAATTATGCATATAGTTTATGAAAAATAATGACCACTAAATACCTAAGTTGTTGCAAATGTAACAAATACTCGTGTTTCTGGTTTTTTAGATGCATTATTTTTCCAGAATCGAACACATTACTGACTATTGAAACTGTATTATTAGGATAACAAGTATAAATGGAGAGTGGATGGTAGACGTAGTTAGAATTATCTGGAACATCTGTTATATAATAAGGAATGTAAATACTGTGCGAACTTTAAGATAATAATAAATCTTATATGGATAATTCTTCACAGATAGGGCACTTTGGTATAAAGTTAGACTAAAAACGTACAAATTTTATCCTTGATATTTTTATCAAGGACTCTACTCGTGCTTCAAGTTTTAAGTGTAAACATTAAGAACTTTCTTCGTAAATAAAAAAAAAGTCCGAGAAAACCTTCCGTATTTTTATTACTATCCATCGACGTAACTTGCAATAACTTTTATATTTCTTAACAAAAGTTAATGAATAACGGATAAAAATGTAGATCAGAACGGGCAAAAAAGATTTGCCAAAGGATTTTACAATTCATTCTACTTTAAAACTTTAGGAACACTTTTAGTGTTGTTTTCCATCGACGTAACCTTTCTTTTGACTTGTCAGGGCTGGGCCAATAATAATGGAACCCTACCAAAAAAACTTTGCAAAATAGTAATGAAAAGAAAGTCTCTTACATAAATAATTCTGTTTTAGTTATAAAAGAGTCGAAATGAACTAATAATATAATTTCCAAATGCAAAAAATGTAATTACCGAACCAATTTTACGACTTGATACGATCCGGAATTTCGTTTGACTGATTGAGGTTATGTTTATACCGGCGTGTTTACACGTGCTTACGAGTGATACCCCTAATGCTCGTTGTTTATTTATACTAAAAATAAAAACGTTTATCATTATAAGCGTTTTGTGGAAATTGTGCTTATTTATTTAATTAAATTAAAAGTATAATTTTATTATATTTTTCGTGGAAACTGTTTTGGGATAATGGTGCTTATTTATAAATTTTATCGTTATTTTAGAATATATAATTACGTTTTTAGTAAATACACAGCGAATTGGCCAAAGGTTAAAAACCAAAATCGAATCTACCAGCATAATTTTTAAAAGAAGAGGTTTTTTTTAATTTTTTTTGTTTGGGCGACTAAAAACCATTCATAATCGAAAAATGAATTTTCTGAACAGTAAGGAAAAATTAAGAAAAGGAAAAAGAGCTAAGGCCTTAAGCAAAAAGGCGTCAAAAAATAATCGAAACGCCAATGAAAAAGGTAAAGCTCAAATAAAGCTTGCATAAGACAAAAGTCCAACTTGCGAAACCAAGCATAGATAAAGTAGAGTCAATCGTCACAGAAAGACCAAAAAGAATTTGTCGAAAAAGGAAACTTGATCTCTAAAAAATTTTGTATACAAATGTTTTTATTATTTTCTAAAAATAATTATGTTATTGCTGAATTATTAATAATTTAAGACATCTTATTTTATTATGGTTACAAAGTAAACCAATTTTATTTCCACCTAAAATCTTTAATCGTTAAACTATAAACAGAGAATTATTCATTTTAATTTAAAAAATTGCCTAGGTTAAAATATTTTAAAAGTTTAAAGTTAGAAAAGTTTTTTTTTTTATATCTAATATTTATTTTCTATTCTATTATTTCTCATTTGTGAAAATTTCATTGCATTCTTTTACTTTATTGAAGAATAATTCTAGTTACAAGAAGATGAAAAATGTGTGCGACGTCAGAAGGCTCCACAAGCCCTTGTAATAAATTTTTAGCTTGAATACTTTTACAGGTTCTCGTTTTAATGTTAATGAACCTAATGTGTACTAAAGGAAATCATTTTGAAAAAATTTTCGAAAAAAGTTATCTTTTCTCGAAAGTCCTCTCTGCGAGGAGAATAACCTATATAATATAGAATGTATTTAGATCTGAAATGTTGTAATCCGCGCAGATCAAAGATCTGCCCTAACCCTTAACTAGAATAGTAAACCACCAAGTAGCATCTCTAGGGAAAGGAGCTTATCGCTTAGTTTGGAGTAACTTAGAGAGCCTTTTGTTCCCTAAGATCTGCTCTAACTCTTAACCAGAATAATAATCCACCAATAGTGCTGCATTCGAGCGAGACGATACGAGAATCGATCGATAAATAATTTACTTAATCTCGGTTTGCCATTACGATTCTCTAATATCGTCTTGTCTTATTCTATCGAGATTCTTACATAACGTTCGATCGTAACGAGATTTTCGTTTTTTTACCAGCTATTTTTATAACAAAAACTGTAATTTTCAAATTGAACACAAAAAATTGAGTTTTAGTGTTTCTAATATATTTTATATAAATCTTTTCATTATAATAAGAATATTAAAAACACCTACCCTGGTGGAAAAATTTTTACAAAAAAGTACAAGAAACTAAAATCACGTTTACAGTAACCTAGAAATAAATACAATAATTACAACAAAAATTACAGGAGCGTTCAACTTTTTTCTATTATTCAGACGAATTTTGTACTTTTTTGTATTTTTTTGTATATTGTTGTATTTTATTGTAGTTTTAATTTTCTACAAGAATTTACAAAAAAGTACAACCACAAGAATTTACAACAACAATAACCTACAGGAATTTACAGGTTTTGTAGCCAAAAAGTTGTTCTTTTTCAACCTAAGATGACAAATATTTAGAATATTGCAGTGAAATAATTTTAAATTAAGATGTGTTAAGATTAATTATTTAATTATTAAAAAAGATTAATTAATTAAATTAATTAATCTATTGATCTATTAATTTATCTATTATAAAAAAAGCTTCTACGTTTAAACTTTAAAGGAATGATAAAACATGAAAAGACAATAATGAATAATCGTTATTTAATAACAAAAAACCTCAAGTTTGAAGTTTGATTCAAATATATAGCAATCGATTGGACATCATATATGTAATTTAAAATGATGTCATTGCAACGTTCTCAATATTTGTCATCCTAGGTCGAAAAAGAACAATTTTTTGACTGCAAATAAAAATTGAACAGGTTTAAGTAATACTTATAATACTGCTTGAAATTATAAATAAAAATACTTTTGCGTTAAATTGTAACTTTATTCATTGGGAAAGTTATCATATTTGTAATATAACAATTATTATATCAAAAGTTTAATACGTAAACATTTACGGCAAAGGCACCAAATTTTGTTTTTTCATATAATGGTGACCTGCAATGTACACTTGCTTCAGCATTTATATACATCTGTTCAAAATTGGGGACCTGTTGGACACCAGTGCTTTTTGTTTTGAAAATGAAAATCGATTACTGTTGTTAATGAAAAAGAGTCCCACTCATTTAGCCATAAAAATTGCCCGAAAATTCTTATGCTTTAAGACATTACCATCTTTTGTAAATAAATTTCCAAACGGTGAAAGATTTAGACAATTTTGTCAAAAACTTTTAGAAAACAGAGTTAAACATTATATTAAACTAGAAAATTTCACTTTGATTGGATCAGGGAAAAATTAAAAGCTTTCTGTGGAAAAGCAAGCTTCTTTAAATAAATCAGTATTAAAAAGCAAAACATTTCAAAAATTCATATTGGCACTCGATACACTTCGGAAGCATACAAACGTTGCACAAAAACCAACAATTCCGTAATTGTGACCAAAAACGGATTAAAATGGATCATAAGTAATATTTGTACAGTTGAAATTCTCTGAAAATGGCCATTTCAAGATTGAAATAATAATATTTTTCCGAAAAATTACTATTGATAACGAACCCTTAATTTCTACACCACACGTGAATGTTACGCACATTAAGCAATGCTACATAAACGACAGTCACTTGCGTAACTTTAATCCTACGTCATTGCAAGGACAGTGCTAATTAATGAAAATAGAAGATAAGTATTACATAAGTGAAATACCACAGGGTTGTTTAGCAGATTAAAAATGGTTTCATATTCAGATTGTACTATGTACACGCTATTGTAATAATTTCTTAAAATCCATCGCTTGATGACTGCGTCACTGTATGTTAATATCATGCAAAATAAACTAATACGCACTTGTAAATGAGTCTTTTTTCATTAAAATGCATTTCCCTGACTGAATTAATTTACATAAAATTATTTTAATAATAAATAACATCTCTGCTTTAAAATTACGTTTGATAGATAGTAGATATCTAGGTAAAATTTTCATCTAAAAAGAATGTTACATAACTGAAATTGCTGCTTATCTGTGATTTATTATAGTAGTAAAAGTTTTTGGTAAAAGTATAACATTTTCTTAAAATTGCAGTTTCTTGTAGAAACTTGAATATTACATATTCTATAAAAATTGACAGTAAAGTACAAGTGGAAACATTCATGCGGATTCTAAAAATATTGCTTGTAAAAATTTCTATTTTTTTGTATAAATTTGTACATTTCTATAATAAACGACCAGTATTTACAACATAATTTTTAGTACAGGTTTAAAATATTTCAGTTTTTGTGAAATCTTGTATTTTTTTTGTAAATATTTATAATTTTCTACAATAATTTACGTAAAATTAAAAGTGTTTTTATGACGTCAAACACCCAAATTTAAAAAATTTACAATCCTGTAGTTTTCTGTAATACCTTGTAGATTTTCACAACAAAGTAAAAAAAATTATACAACCTTTTGAATTGTAGAAACTTATACTTTATTGTTAATTTTTTTTACTTTTCTACAAGAAAATACTAGAAAAAATTTGCTAATTGTATATCATCGTATTTTTTTTGCTAAATTTTGTACAGTTTTTTACAAAAAAGTACAAGTTTTAACAAAAAATACAGTTGTAGAAACGCTGTACTTTCTTGTAAGAATGTTTTCCACCAGGGTGTGTTATTTAAATTTATTTTTCTATATGAAACTGTGCTTTTATATATTTTTATATTTATAGTTGATATTTTTAAAATACAAATTGAAATATTATACCTATATTATATAATATTTATCTTTAAAAAAGAATTTGCTGAATGCAAAGAGAATGCTGAATACTTTTTTCGTCACAAATAGTTCCTGGGAAACGAAATTAAATCAGTTTCTACTACGTTAGTAGATTTTTATATTTTTATTTTAAAAATTATATCTATTCAAAATACTAAAAAATGCTATTTTGTACGGAAATCATATTTTATTCTTTTAATTTTCCCATGAAAGTCTTATATCTATATTATAAAGAAAATTGTACAATTTTTTTTTAATGCAGTTTATCTTATATATTTTATTTGCATATGGGGCATTATTTCTCAAGTGTACCCAGCCCAAAAAATGAATTTCTCTGATCGGGCTGAAATTTATAAAAAGTTTAATCCTATTAGATGGCACTTCAAAAAAAAATTGATCAGTTTGCTCAAAAACTCACCGAGGTAAAGGGGGTGAAATTCTTGTACTTTGCGCAAAGAGCCTCTATCTCGGATACAAATGTCTTTTTATGTATCGTATATAAAAAATTTTGACCACGTTTTCGATGGATTTTCTCTCAATCTTTCGAATGAAATAAAAAAATTTTGAAAAATTCAAAATTTAGCCATCATTTTTGAAAATTAAAAATATTTTTGATTTTTTTTTAAGTTTGACCCTTTTTTCTTTTTTTTTAAATGTCATTAATTGTGCATTTTTAATGTACAAATTTATACATATTAAAAACATTTATACTTATTATATTATATACATTACATGTAAATTGCACATTAAAAATGCAAAATTAACTAAATTCGAAAAGTTTCATTTCTGTAAATTTTCAAAAAATTCTAAAAACAAAAAATTTCTTTTTGAATTTCCGTGTTTAGAATATTGTTTCTTATTAAAAACTGTACACAAAAAACTTTCCGAATTTTTTTTTACGCATAGGAAAATTTTTTTGAATTTATCAGGTTACTTAAAATTTAGTTTTTCAAAAATAACAGAAAACGAAAGTTTGCTATTCAAGGATCTGAAAGTAAGCATCTCAGGCCTTATTTTTAGTTTAAAAAAAAAAAAAGAATCGGACTTTAAAAAAATCAAAAATATTTTTGATTTTCAAAAATGATGACTAAATTTTGAATTTTTCAAAATTTTTTAAATTCATTCGAAAGGTTGGGAAATAATCTATTGAAAACGTTGGGGTCAAAATTTTTTATATGCCAAACATAAAAAGATATTTATATCTGAAATAGAGGCTCTTTGCGAAAAGTACAAAAATTTCACCTCCTCTACCTCGGCGAGTTCTTGATGAACTGATAAATCTTTTTTTTTTTTTGAAATGACATCTAATAGGATTAAACTTTTTTTAAATCTGAGCCCGATCGGAGAAATCCATTTTTTGGGCTGGGTACACTTGAGAAATAATGCCCCATATATGCATACAAACATACTTTTTTAAAGTAACCTTTAGACTTTAGACTGTACATTTAAATGTTGAGAAACTTTTACGGATTGTACAATCGTTTAAACACAATATTTATAATAATATATAGTTTTATTTACTTGATCATATTATAATTTTATATTTGATGCGGTTATATTATGCATTTAATTTTATAAGTTATTTTATATAAAAGAAATAAAATTACTTCTGAGAAAGGATGGTTCTTTATTTCCGGAAATGTTTTTGAAAATTCCTCTTTATGGTAATTTCTGAGATGCCGCGTTATTCCTGTCTTTCATTTTCACAATTTTTTCCTTATTAGTCGTGGCGAAACATATTTTGCATTTTGCACACTTTTCTTTCTGCTCAGTGCAATCGAAGTCAAAAACATTATCAAGCACTTTACGTCTTCTTTTCTTCGCCTCAAATGAAAGTTCCGGCTCATCATCGACGTCCGAATCAATTAAAGCATCCACTAAAATACTGTTACACATTGAATTTCTATTATAAATATTACTTGAATGAATATTGTTTTAGTTCACAGTTAAATTTAACTCGGAAGTGAAAAAAGTTTGCTTTGTCAGAATTTGTAAAAATTCTAACTTAATTTAAATTTTGAATCTTGTACATACACTCCACGCTATTTAAATTAAAAAACAAATACTTTGGTGCTGATCTTTTCTTGGATGACTCTCCAACAGGTGGACTCTGCTCCGTCGAATCGCTTTTCATTTTTACAATAAGGTAGATGTCCCAGTAATCGTACCGGTCCCAGTAATCGTGCAATCGGCACAAAATCTAAAGAAATGATTATAAAAGATCTTTAAAAAAAGTATTTAGTAACAAAAAATAACGAGCTTTAGCATTATTTATTATCAAAATCAGTAACAATCAATTATAAATGTTTACGAAATTAGATTGACAGCGAAACGATACTGGGACTAAAGTCACGATTACTGGGACATTTACCTTAATTGTATATTAAATTAATTTAAAAAGTCACTTTTATTATGACAGTTCCGATCTTTCCGCTATTATCGTTCGAAAAATTGATCAAAAGTTAAACATGAGACGATATGGTTGGAAACAAATGAGAAGTCACTTTTATTATGACAGTTCCGATTTTTCCGATATTATCGTTCGAAATTGATCGGACGTTAGACATGAGACGATGTGGTTGGGAACAAACGAGAAGTTGACTTAATAATATGTTTCAAAAACAAACGAGACCGGTCGAAATATTTAAAATTCTCGTATCGGAATGCAGCACTATCCACCAAGTAGCATCTCTAGGGAAAGGAGCTTATCGCTTAGTTTGGTGTGGTTCACAGAGCCTTTTGCTCCCTTACATCGAGTATTATTAATATGCATGTACAGCAGGAAGGAAGGAAGGATGGAGAATTATAGAGCAAGTTGTTCGCCCTGGGCGGAAATGCCACGAGGTTTGTGAGAAAGAAGGACACAGAGTCTAGTGTTACTGAAGAGATCCGTATTCCGTAATTCTTAACTGGAATTCGAGCTGAGTTATTGATACAAATCCAAATGCAGAAAATTATCTCGGTTACCAATTTACGAAAATTTTCCTATCCTCGTCCGGTTGTAGAGTCTTCGACTGAGAGCATCCGACAGTCGTCATGGAGTTCATGCATGTGCTCTATGTATTACCGGAATCTCCTGTTACAGAAAACTATCGGAATGTGGATGTCGGGTTAAGTCACGCGGAGAATGCAATTCTCCATGGTTGCTCATCGACGTAGACTTCCGAGGTTTAGGCGTTTTCGAGTTGCCTCTCCTCTGTTCGCAAATATTATGCACGTTTGGTAATTCTACTGACAATGAAACGACAATTCTCGTGAGAAATTTAATTGGACAAGGTGAACAAATTTTGCATAAACTTTGTGCAGAACGAATTTTACAAAATTGTACCTCGGCAAAAAGTCATAAAGCCATTTGATTTTCAGGCGAGACGTAAAAATGCTATTAAAAAGCTAATTTTAAATTAGTGGATATACGAGGGGGTTTCTAAATGCAAATTCCTGTTACCGACACGTTACCGACATCTGGAGCCTTCGGTGGTTCGAGTCTGTGCTAAACGGGCTCGCGTCCGAGCTAAACGGGTTCGTGTCCGTGTTAAACGGGTTCGTGTCTGTGCTAAATGGGTTCATGTCCGTGCTAAATGTCGAAGTTTCTGGAAGGTGTATAAATAGTCATCTTATTCTTCTTAAAGCTGAACCCTCAAAACTTCTAGCTTTCTTATTTTCCTCCTCTTCGCCCAAAACTTTATAAGCATTTTATTTTGATCTTAAACCAACCAACTCAGATTTGGTTTTTCTATTTCATTCATCTTTTATTAATCCTAGTATTTTTTTATTTGCTAGCGGTATTCCACAGACGTTATTTGGTGAATAGTTTGAAGTATCGAATTTATGTAAATCTCGTTTCATATATTCATAAAAATTGGAGTCTGTAATTTCATATATTAAACTATCTGTGTCAGTTTATATATTAATTTTGCATTATCATCCAAAACTTGTTTAATATAATTATAGTGAAAGTCATAAATAATTATTTTCGATACATCAAGAACTGTAAATCCAGGGTAAATTGGTTTATTGAAACTGATTTTCGTTTTAATCATTACATAACCATACCTTCATCAAATATCCCCTCCCATTTTGTAATAATCCTTACATCTTTATGCTTTCTAACATTTTCCATACTTTTGTCAAAAACAGCATTATTCATTAAATTATAAAAATTTTTCTCAAACTCGTTTGCTAATTTTTTCCTAAGTTTTTTATTGAAATAAGTGCCAACTTTTAACCACGTTTTCTATTTAAACATTAAAAATATATTGATTTTACTTAGTTTCATCCTCAATGATAAATATTGTTTCAAATTCCTGTAATGAACAATATAACTTTTCTTCAAGAATAAATTCGGGACTAATTTTGGAATTGAACATTTTGAAAGAGGAGGTACAAAATGCTCTGGACATAAAGGCAAGTTCTAAGAAAAGACTTTTCAGTTGGAGAAAAAAACATAATTCAATCACTACTTGGTATTTTAAAAGCCAAAAATAGAAAATTCAAGAAATTAAAAAGAAGACGGGCCATCTACTTAAATGTAATTGCAAAATAATAATCAGTTACCTTCACGGAATTAAGGGACATTTTTTGAATTTTGCCAATAACAAATAACAAATCGGACATAATTTGACGAAGAACTAGGTTGAACAAAACCAGTGGACCAAAAATAAAAGATCTACCGAACAATCAAGTCTAAAGTAAATTTTTATTTTAGTTTTATTTTGATCGACACGAAACGCGAAACTAAACTAATTAGTTTCATTTCGATTGTAATAAAACCATGTCACTTATTTTTAAAATGATTGTTCAGTAGAATATTTATTTCCAGTTGACATATTCTGCTCATCCTAGTTTGCAATCTATACTAAAATTCACAATTTATAAAATTAATGGAAAAATTTAAAAAATGCCCTTTAATTTCGTGAAGGCTCCTTACAATAATAATTATTATCATTATAAAAATTAAAATAGATTCGAGATTGTAAACGATTGTACGAGATTGCATAGGAGTACATGCAATTTCATGGCATTGCACGAAATTGCAGGGGTTTGCATGATTGTGCGGGATTAAAAGATTGCATGGGATTGTTTGAGAATGCATGGAATTGTGAAAATATTATAATTTATAAATATTGTATTATTTATAAATATTTTAATTTATAAATATTTTAATTTATAAATATTATAATTTATAAATATTATAATTTATAAATATTTTAATTTATAAATATTTTAATTTATCAATATTGTAATTTATAAATATTGTAATTCACAATAATTCAATTAAAGTTACTTTTGTGTTTAATTTTCGCTTTTCATTTGAAAATAAAATTCTTTAGAAATTTTCAACAATTCACGTTATTCAGTGAATCAATATCAATAACATGGTTATGTTTGCAATAGTAAACATATTGCATTAGTAGAAATATAATATTAGTTGTAAATTTAGAATCAGATTCCTCAATATTCATATATAATATTGAACGTTCAAATTACCTATTTCAAAATAAAAGTATTGAATAAGAAATATGTCAGAGGATCAAAGTGGAATAATAATTTATCAATCAGATTCACTTAGCTTTGGCTATTTCCGAAGTTAAGTCCCATAATTTACGAATGCTTTTAATACCATCGAGTGGTTTGATTTTAAAAATATATAAATTATCTAGACTATCATATTGAACTATAATTTTTTTGGAGGTTTATATAATTTGTATATAATTTTTGGAGGTTTAAATAAGACTGAGGATTCAAGAATTTTTTAAAACGATACTAACGATATTATTTTTTACTGATTTAATTAGTAAAAATAACTGATTTATAGCTAAAATTCAGTCACTAATTCAAATTATTAAAAATTTTATGGTATTCAAATTTCGAGAGTAGTAATTCATTTTACTTCACAATAAAAGAAAGATACAATTAAAATGTACATTTTTTGTAAATTTACTGTTTTAGAGCGAACAGCTTTTTACAAATTCCTGCAAGTACTAACAAGCTATGTTGGTTTTACTCAATTCGAAATCGCGTTACCTCAAACTACGAAAATACAATCGAGAGGACACGGGCAAAGACGAGAGGGGAAGTTAAAATCGCTTCACAATCCGATTAGGATTTAGCAACATGTAAACAGGACTTTACAATCCATTTACTTGATACAAGCGACAATCATAAAATGTCCAAGAGGAAAGACAAAATCAGAAACTTATTCAAAATACAATTAACTAAAAAATATAATATTAATTTACTCCTTAAGAGGTTCCGAAAAAGAATTATAAACCCGTATTTTTGCAGGATTTCCCAAAATCAAAATTTAGGAAAAGTTTAAAAATTTTAAAAATCCTTAACTGTCTAAAGAGCTTATTAGTTTTAGAATATTTTATTTCGAGGCAGACTATTTTGTAAGAGAGATTTCAAGGTTCAATCTGGATAAAAATATATAAAAATCTCCTATATGTATATTCAAGCCTTATAGATAAGGACCTCGTTGCTGTGAAGAGTGTTTTGACTGAATGCTTGGTATAAAACGACCAATGATCTACCCGAGTATATTTTAGAACGAAAGCACTCAACGCAGCAAATGAGGTCTCACAGTTTTGTCGATGCAATCTCTATTAATTGCAGTTTTATCAGGAAATGTAGTCGATAGGCATAAATTCTAGTTTTCGCAGTATGACTCAATAAACGGGGTATTACCTTTTCCTGCCTTTGAACCATTTTTCGAATTTTCGGCTCGAACATAATTATGATAACAAATGAGTCCAAAGTTATCCTTCTTAAAAATTTTGATATTTTTCGAAAGCCTTTCCTTAATTTTTATATGCTTAGATTTATAAGGCAAATTATAGCAATGGTTTAACAGATATAAAATTAGTAAGATGATCGATAGACAAATGTCCAGATCCAAACTTTCTTCGAACGTGCTTTATTGTGGTAAAAATATCTCATTGAAGAGAAATTTATTTTCGTCATTCGTTCAATTTTTAAAAAATCCAAAAAACTTTGTTCATTAAATCTTAAAATATAAGAAAGTCTATAATATTTCGTCGACGTTTCGACATCACTTTGTGTCTTTTTCAAGTCTGATAACGTAGAATTAATAATTTGGCGTGAGATCGTTTGTGTATAAGGACAGATTAAAATATATCATGGTTAGATTCGAAGACAAATAATCGTTAAAATATATAACCTCCTACATAAAAGATAGGAGGTTATATTAAATAAATATTACACTTTAATAAAAAAAGGGAGAAACAACATTAAATACAATTTTTTTAAAAACGAGGAACCACATTAAAACAATTGAAACAACGGTAATCATTACACAATCATCCAGCATGCTGGTAGATTTGCGTAATCTACCAGCATGCTGGATGGTTATGTAATGATTACCGTTAACAAAGTTAACAAGAACAAAGTTTTTTGGATTTTTTAAAAATTAAACGAATGACCAAAATAAATCGAGGGGCTTTTCACTGAGAAATCAAAGATTGCTGCGCGAGAAGTCTTAAGAGAACTCTGGGAGAACTCTTTCGGAAATCTCAGCAATCTCGGAAATTTTTCGCCAAGTGTGACGGAATTCACACTGTCTACTATAATCATCAACACCGACGAGGCGTGTTTCAAAGCATGTTGTTTTTTAGATTTCTTTTGTTTTTAGGTTGTGTTAGCCTAAAATTGCGTAATTTATTGTAATCCGATCGTTGCCTAGTTCAGCTGAGACTTGTTTCTTACATGTTTCTCGAGGAGAGCTGTGATAGCGAGGTGTCGGAAATCTCGGAAATCCCGGAAATCTCAACAAAATCTTAGAACTCTCTTTAAGAATTCAATAAGGACTGCTGCATTCACAGTTCTATAATTTCTAGATTTCTCAGTGCGGAGCCCCTCGAAATAAATTTCTCTCCAATGAGATATTTTTAACAAGATATAAAATTAACACATGCTCTTGTAACCCTTTCAATAAATACTCTTAGATTAGAAGCGACACAATCATACCATGTAGTTTAATTTTACTGGAGTTTTATTATTCAACTCGAGTTAGTAAATAATAAAATCAGTACACAGAGGTAACTAATTCCATTTAAAGTAAGCCATTAAGCTTCCTAGATTATTCTAAATAACGTGGGTACTTTACTCAATGCATTAATAAGCAAGCCAGCGTTTCGAAAACAACTTTTGCAATTGGGTTGAAGCTGATGTGTTTACCATAAATTTTAATCGACAGGAACTCAACTTACGTGTTTGGTGGCGGTGTACCCTGTGAATTGTTGAAGTCGACTGCTGATCGTTCTGATTTCAGGAGTAGGTGGCTTTTCCTCTTCTTTGTGCCAGATGCTGATGACACCAGTTATAATAAGGGCCACGAGAGTGATGACACAGATGAGCAGTATGAGCGTGACCACTTTGCTCTTGGGTGATATTACCATCGCCATTTTCGCTTTGGCTATCACCCTACCTCTGTGCAGAAGCTTCTCACAATTATAACTTTATAATGTCCGCATAGTCGAATATCGAGGGTATATCAGGAAAATGATCGTGCATCCTTCGCAGAATCATGGGACTTCCAAATCTTTCCTGAACTAATTAAATGCACTTTCAAAAAGACACCGCAATTTTTTTCTCAAATAGAGAAACTTTTTTCACTTTAGAAAAAGAGATTCTGAACTTTATAGTATTTTTTATATTGAAAAGAGAGCTACGTTTTATGGGGTTTAATTTTAAAAATTCCTAGTGCTTTCAAGTTGCATTGAGAAGAAAGTGAAGTGTTTTCGAGAACGTCGAACAGATCACAGCTTCAGAGCTTTCAAGACGCCTGTAAAATTCTTACGACCTTTCGATTCTTGAACTACCCAACCTTTAGCACCTGCATTTAGACGCGCGCTGTGATAACGCTAAAAATATGACCTCTCGAAATGCCAACGACTCTGTACACGAGCTTTATTTTATCCCCTTTTCTTGTTTTTCTTCCTCGTTTCCTAATTTTTGCTCTTCTTTTTCTTTTCTTCTGAATATAGTTTCGCACGAGTTGGATGTTCCCCTTTAGAACTTTGTAAAATTGATCCTTATCACACCAAGTTTCTTGACATTATCTCGTCCAATTTATTAGAGAGATTCTGCATTTCTCACTCCGTTAAACGTAACATAGGTATCAACAATTTCTTGATAAATTCATCTTCAAGCTTCAACAATAAACTTTATAAATCTCTGTGTTTAGTTCATTCTATTTCTGCTTCTCTGTTTTCTGTATCATCTCAATTTTCACTTTTGTTCTCCTTGAACACTTCGGCTATGATAAATCCTAGTAGGAAATAAACACATAATTCTCTTGCATGTCCTTTCATCACTTTTTCCACTTCTCTCTCTCTCTCTCTCTTTGTCTCTCCCCCTCTCTCTGTCTCTCTTCTCTCTCTCTCTTTCTCGTTCTTTTACTCATTTTTTTCCTGTATTTTATAGAGATTTTTTAAAAGAAATAGGAAGTTTGCACTGCTCTAAATGTTAGAGAAAATAGGAAGCAACTTCTTGGATTCAAGAGATGGAGAAACAGACCATTCAACTGGGTCTTTTTATTAAATATGCCGTGGTATTAGTAAAGTGTTGGGTACCTAACGTTTAAGAATGTAACGATGGTATTTGCTCGGATCGAGTTTCTCGTTTCGCGCCGAGATTTTTAATGTCGAGGGCGAATACAATTTGCATGCCACGAAACGAGCAATTACAGGAAAGGTTTTAATCTTGAGTGAATATTTATTAGATGGCTGACAATGTTAGAGGTGTAAAGTTTTATGGGAATAAAATTGTACTTTTTTTAATATTGAAAAACTTACAAATTGTAAAAAATTATCTGCATTGATCAGTATCAGTACTCTCTAAATCTGATTCAGTGTGAAGTGTGTCACTAAGTCAAATCCGTAAGGATTTTCACTGACAATCAAGTGAGATTTCACTGATTTTTTCAGTGAAATCTCACTGATTGGCAGTGAAAATTCTTACTGATTTGATTTAGTGACACATTTCTCACTGATTCAGATGTAGAGTGTATATATTCAATTAAAAAAAACTATATTCAATTTAAAAAAAACTATATTATAAAAAATAAACTATATTCAATTTAGTGTGTCACTAAATCAAATCATTAAGGATTTAGTGACACACGTCTCACTGATTCAGATTTAGAGAGTAATTTGCAATATTTTTCTGCATTAACTTGGTTATATATAAAAATATTATAAAATAAATATAAAAAAATTAATTTTATAATTCTAATGTTCTTAAAATCTGTAAAAAATTATAATGTTCAAAAAAGTAGGTTTCTTGAAATGTTTGAACAAGTTCCCTGATTTTCTCTAGAGGGTTTTTTAGGTCGAAAGGCGCATCTAATTAAATTCTGCAAATTTGTATCATACATATCAAAATGGCATGAATTTTTTGTGCTGCATTTCGAAATGCAATTAAAATATGAGTTGAAATAAAATTTTACTCACTCGTTAAAAAAAATTTCAAATTCTTGTGCCGATTTTAAAAGTAATTGCAGTAATTTAAAAAAATGCTTTTAGTCTGTTATGGAAATATTTTGCATCAAAGAAAAATATAATTAATGGAGAAGGTTTAATACGAAAATAAAGTGAGAATGAAATTAGAGTATGCGACAAATTTGAAAAAATAAATAGAGCAACAGGAATGACAAGTTTATTTGTGCACTGCCAATAAGAAAAATAAAAAATTTCTTGAGTCAAGGTAGACAGCTACTCTAGGTAAGAAATTTTGAAAGATAAATATTAATGGAATATTTTATAATTATTGTCTTGGGCCGAAAAAATGCGTTTTTGCATTTCAAGTTCGATTATATTTATTTTATAAATAAATTGGCTATATTTTTTTTAAATTAACGAAATTCGATTTTGTTGCATAAATAATTTTTTTCCTGAATGAAATTGGTGAATAAATCTCTACAAAAAATCACATAATATCTTGTGTTCAAGTGTGGCATCTAGCTCAGTAAGAAAAAGGATTGGAAAAGTTCAGATTTCATACTATGTCAGAAAAACCTATAGTGAACGAAACAGAAAGAGGTGAAAGTTCAAAAGAAGCAAAAAGGTAGAGGAAAAGAACGTTCTGAACTCGAAAGTGGTGAATCAAATTTTTTTATCTTTCTTTTACTACCACGTTACCCTATATTCCTATTTCGGTCTTTCGCACACGAGCTGTCCCTATATTGTTCTGTAACACCTCTACTTTGTGCCTCGTCGCGCCATTCAGTTGTCATGAGAAAATGCAGATGTACCGGGTAATCGAACCTGAGGAATTTTCTAAATAAAAAGAGATGCACTGGTTTCGAACGATATATAGCGACGAAATTCCCACAAAAACGAGCACAAAAAAGAGAAAGAAATTTAATGAAGTAGGTGGAAAAGTTTCGAAAGGTGTATTCCTCGAAATCAAAATTTTATTTCGGTTAGTGAAACAAAATTTAAAAAATTTCAAAGAAATTTAAAGAAGTAGGTGAAAAAGTTTCGAAAGGTCTATTCCTCGAAATCAAAATTTTATTTCGAATAGTAAAACAAAATTTAAAAAATTCTCAAACATCTTGTGAAATTATCATACAGATTATAGTATGGGATATAAAATGAAACAAACCCTCGTTTATTTAGACAATTGAAACAAAAAATAACAGTAGCGATAAAAAAGAGAATAAAAGGATAATTTACTTTCGAAAATTTACAGCTTGCTTTTTTGGGGTACCATAAACGTGAGAGTGGAACAACACAGTTTGGGATTGTTGTTAAATTACTGCCGAGCGCAATGGGATTCGAATTACGATTGAAAGTCAGAACACTTCTCTCCGTATTATTTGAGAGTATTTTATTGATTCGGGTTAACAAAAGCCTCTAGAATAAATCGTTATTTTTTATTTCAAAAATTGTTGAGCTTCAGTGAAGAGAGTTCCAAAAAAAAATGTGCATGCACTTGATCATCGTCCTTAATTAACAATAATTACTCTAACGCTTTTAAACCCAGAATCAGTATAAAGTCCTGGAATTTATCACGAAATAGTGTAAAAGAGAAATCTCTAATAAATAAAAAACTTGCAGAACTATTCTATAAATCAATAAAACATTGCGAAATATGAATAAAACTTATCTGCTACTTTTTCTTTTCATGGAGAGGTACTAAAGTTTAATGCAATATTTGAAACACATTTTTAATAGTAATGAAAATAACAAAAGCATAAACTTGAATGTGTAAACTTTGCAGATTCAAAATTTTATTAGAGCTCAAAACTTTTATTCTAGCTAGCAACAGTATTGTAATTTAGAAAATATAATAACTTTAATGGTCTTAAGAGAACACTCATGAGTTGACAATTTTCCTGCGTTTTATCTCAACTTAAGTATTCAACAAAGTTTTCACGGTTTTCAGAATATTATATACGTATTTATCTTAATAAAGTAGAAAAGTCATTTATAGAATTCAATTTCTAAAATGTTTCAAGGTTCATTTTGTTGTTGTTATTGTTGTTATTTAATGTTGTTTTCATGTTCAAAGTGATCTTTTACTGCTAAAAATAAAAATGTATGTACATTTTATTCTCTTTTAACAAGTGTTCACTAATTGCAAGGAACATACAAGCTTTATGCTTTCTTTTCGATTTTCTAAAATAGAAACCTCTTAGTGTAAAAAATTTAATGTGTACAAACCAAAAAGTAATAAATATATAATCAATATTTATCATTTCAATGTTGCAGACGAAAAATAATTAACTGCATTAATCAAACTCTGATTATCAAATTAAGCAATGGAAAGAAGAGCTACGGTATAGAAAAATTAATTTTCAATAAATTTAAATTAAATAATAAGTACTTAAAAGTACATCTTAAACTCTGAAATATAAAAATTTAAGAAAGGTATGCAAATTCTCTATTTTAATCTAGAATATTAAACTGGAATTTCCCCGATGAAAAGTATATATTTTTGAGCGATGTTTTTTCTCATATCCTGCGTATGTTATCCTTTCATCGACTTTTATGCCTGAATGATGGATTCGAAATATGCAAATAAAGACAAAATGCAACAGAAAACTATTCATAGGTTATCGGAAGGGCGGGGGGAGGGGCCGTACAAGAAAATTTTAAAAATTCTGAATATAAGCCATGGCGAGAGATATGCAGATGAGTGCACTTCGTTTATGGTCGGTGAAAAATGAGAGGCGAATGTGAGGAAACTGTTCCTTCCGCTCGCTTTCTCCGTTCGAAAGTTCCTTTCGCCAACCCCCAACTTTTATATTTACGTGAAAACAAATTTTCTTCGCTACTTGGGCGAACAGTTTTGCTATAGCGTCGATGGAGATAAAATTAGAGGGACAGAGAAAGTAGAGGAAAAATAGAAAAACAACAAACGAAAAGATTCCTTTAGGAAATGTCTATCTGGGGGGAGGGGTTTAAATGAAACGTACTGCAGGGACGCTCGACTTTTAAATGGAGGTTGGACCGCTCGGGACAGAAGATTCAAAATTATGACGTCCCCGCCTCCGTTTGAACTCTGACACGATTCCTGGCACGTTTGCCCTTTTCTCACCTTTCTAGTTTCTTACACCCTCTTTTCCTTCATTCACCCTCCTCTTCTATTCAGGTTCCTTACTTCTGTTCAACCACGACTTCTTCCCTTTTTCTTTTCTTTTTATCTTACATTTTCCCCTCCCTTTTCGAATTTCCTTCAAAACAATTGCTACTGGAATCCTATTCGGGAAGAATTCCAGGTTTTCTGGATTGGGAAAACCCAAGAAATTACTTGATTCGAAAGGGCAGAACCTTCTCGAACTTTGTGGCAAATTTGATTCGTTTCAATTTTGATTCAATTTTGGGTCTTCAGAAAGCTTATGTCGAATTGAGTATGTTTTCTGATTTTCAAAGATATTGAAGAAATCAGACAATTAAAAAATCTACAAACAAATTTCACTAAAAACTCTACATGTGAAAAAATATTTTATTTATTTAAATTAAAGGTAATTAAAGTTGTGAAATATTTAAGTTCTACTGAGATATATTAAATAAAATTCACATTTTTGAGAAAAAATTGTTCTCCTTTCTACAGAAAGATTATAGTAAAGTATTAAAACAAAAGATTTAATTTCCTGCGTTGAAATTAAATTTCGTTAAAATTAAATTTTCGTTAAAATTAAATTTTCGTTAAAATTAAATTTCCTCATTTAATTTTCCACTTTAAATACTTGATATCTCTGAAATGTTTAATTATTTGAGAGTTCATAACATTCAGAAAGTCACTTTTCTTAGGTGAATAAAAACGACAGAAGTCTACTAAGTAATGATTAAAACAAGGAGGCAAAACTTGCAGTTAAGTCTAAGAGTAATTAAAAACCTAATTTAATTATTACCGTTTGCCAGCGTCCAGTTGAAAGAGATTAAAAAATAAGATAAAGGAATAATAAAGCAGACTACTCTAAAAATTTCATTGCCTGCAGGGCACATAAAAACACTAGGCAGTCTTATAAGTCACTATTCTCCACTCAGAAATCTCAACAGCTCGTCTTATGCTTACTTGAAGTGCATAAAATACAAAAGGCGAAACTTTTTCAGCGAAATACCTTAAATTTATTATTCTTAATTAAAATCTCCTATGTTTCATAGTTATTATTCAAAAAATGTTGGTACTTAATTTTATAAATTATTATTGTAATAAAAATTACATTTTAAAAGTGTAATAAAGATTTTTAATAATAATGGAGTCAGTACTTTTTATTAAGGTCTATGAAGTTCAAAGTCGATGCCAGAAGCATATCACAATCTTTGACTTTAAGCTGTTAAAGGAGCTTTGATCTCACCTATATTTTTATTGCTGTCCCAGTATCGTTCAAAAGGTAAGAGGATTGTGGATGAAAACTGAGAACCATCTGGAAATATCTTTAGGAATTTTCTGCATTTCCGCTTTCGTAAATAAGAACGCTTTGACTTGTTCGTCTCATTCTAGAAGCTTCACTTTTTTGTCCTTGCAGACCATTAGACAGCATTAACTTTGCTACCCACTTGTGATTGTAGACAGCGAAACAATCTGACAAACAAGGAATTCATGCCACTGACACTTTCTACTTCTACCTAAAGTAAAGTAAATTGTTTAGAAATATAAACAAAAAATGTGATAAAATGCTTCTAATTTAAACAGGTTATAATTCTACTTTTTTTCAATCTCCTTACTAAAGATCCTTTTTTCATCACAGAAAAATAGTTTGATTTTTTAAAATTATAAAATGTTGGAATTGAATTGGTAGCTAGACATAGATTCCAGAATAATTAATTCCACATAGCATAATTGACTTGAAGGAAATCATGACAAAAGCTGGAACGTTGCAAACTCGAGGAGGAACAAGGCTAATCGAGTTAAAGAAAATCAACGTCAGAGATTTCGGTGTCACCAAAGGATCGCCAGGAATGAGAGGTACGAGTTACGTAACCGAAATCAAATAGAAATTCGTTTCCAAGTAGGAACTTAAGTAATTACTCCATTGGAAATGTAGATATCTTGGATACCTGGAATTTTCGATCAAAGTGAAGCTTCACCGAGCAATCTCGATAAAAATTAATTTAAAAAGTGACTCGATTGCAAACAAACAAAAAATTGCCTTTAATATTTTGCAACACAGCCACAATTTTCCTTACAATTTAATCGCTTTAATGGTGCACACAAATAAATTAAACGACTCGTAACGTTTTAATTCTACTGGAGAAATGTTCTTTCGAGTTTGATGACCTATTTACAATATAATTAAACTTATTATATCAATATAAATTTTCTTTTATCTGGAGGAGTCTTTTGGAAAATAAGTGTTAATCTTCATCAGTAGCTTTATATTTGATGCACATTCGCTGTACTCACAGAAATTGAATTTTTCAGAGAAGTTTCTCGCCTCAAACATCAAGGGAATTGGAATACTGTATTTTCTAGTTACTCTTCTGATTTGAGAATTCCTTTTTTCATTCTCATAAAATCAGTAAGAAAATCACCGTTAAAATATTTACGATTTTTATTTGTTAATGTAGTTGGTGAACAAATATGGAAGACAGGTAGTAATAATTATGTATTTAAACTACTTGTAAACTAGGTCGAACGATGGATATTGAATGTCGAAAATTACACGCATCTGATAAAATGTCTCCTCAAGTCCTAAACTCATCAGAGTCTCCTTCAATAAAATTCCAGCCTCTAATTGAAATATTCTGAACACTGTAATATTATCGATAAATGTTTCACATAAGCTGCATTATTTCGATGGCCACATCAAAATAGTTTCATGATGCAATCTCAGAAGAATCATAAAGAAAAAAACATGAATTGTGAAGTAAAGGGATTTGTGAAGTCACAAGGGATACTATTCGCGACTGCATTCATTGAAAAATTAATAAAGCCTGTTTCACCATCATCAAAGAAAAATCAAACAATACGTTTGATCAACAAAACACCACCTTTACAATTAATTTATTACAATTCATTGAAGAATTAATAAAGCCTGTTTCACTATCATCAAAGAAAAGTCAAACAATGTGCTTGTCCGACAAGTCATCACCTTTACAATCTCCTTCCATTATGAAATCATTTTAAAACCCAATGGACCTGAGAAAAATCGTTTTTTTCTCTATCATGTTTGTTTACTTTTTTTATTTAGTTTTGACTATGCGACAATAAAAATGCTTTCGATGTATATGGATTTTATACAAAATTTTTCCCTTGTGGAAATTGGGCACAGAAATACAATTGTGTCGTGTGACTTATGAATCGACAGATGTCAATCAGAAAAGTCGTCGATTCGGTGAACGCTGGTTCGCTGATAAGAGGCTGTTTTATTGAGAACAAATGTCTCGAAAGAAAAATATAGAACAGAGGGAAAAAAAATTGTAATGTAAACTGAAATACGAGACTGGATTTATCGATATTTTTAACAACGGTAACAATGTCGTTTAAAATCGAGAAGCCCTCGGAGAAGCCCAAATTGAAAACTGCGAGAGACCAATTAAAACGCAGTTAAAAAAGGATATATCATTTACAATTTATTTATAATTGAAGAAATAATAGGAAATAAATTCAATTTCAGAAACTCAGGGAAGGTATGCTCTCCATTTCATTTGAAAAATGTAAAAATAAAATTAATTGGTGTATTTGCTTTTTGCGCATAAAACGTGTCTGACTATACCTTTATTTATCTACTGTGTAAACCAGCTTATACCTTGCGACACTTTTGATTGAAATTTTCCAAACAATATTTTTAAAACTATACATAAAAAAATAAAGTTCAAACGTAATAAAAAGCTGAACAGCCTTTTTTATATCACTGACCCTGGTCCTGCACTTTCACATTGATTTAGTGAACCATAAAATTTTATATCAATTTTCTGCCAATGAAAATTTTAATATGAAAACAATTCTGCATTCTCAATTTTCCTCTGATCGTATGTAAATGTCATAAATGTAGTGTTTCTTCGAAATAAAAAATAATATTTACAACACTATAAGGTACATTTTTTCTTTTGCTTCGCATCTTGTGACACTCCTGAGTTTATACCTCGGCTAGTCGTTACTGAGAAAATGAAGAGATACGAGGTAGTAAAACTTATCTGTATATCACCTATGCTGTAAAAAAAATCGGTAGGAACTTGCAATAAAAGAGTGATAATAAAAACTGCAATTATAGGTCACGTAAATTTGCAAAAAAGGAAAATAAAAGTCTATATTTACATAAATTAGGTGCGTACTTTTAAATTCGTTAAAATCATAAAAGACCATTTTATGCTCGGCAATTTCGCAACACTCACTCAGCCCATAAAATAAACAAGGACCATTAAATCCTTTTTCTTCCGAAATTCCTTCAGTTTTTCTTAATTAAAAAAAAATTCTCGACTCATTGGAAAAATAGCTTTCTAAGCAAGAGACGAAAAAGAGACGAGAAAGAGATCCTCGTTTTAAAAGAGGAAAAGTAATGAGATTTTCCATAATAACAATATTTTTTTTCTCTAATTATTCCACGAACAGGAAAAAGTCATTAGGCACTGCTTCGCTCGATACGATCCTGGCAGAACACGTGTTATCACTACACTCTAGGACTGGCCTATCAAATGACATTCATACACTGAATTTTCCAAACTTTATCCCTTTTAATTCACAGATTCACTGATATTAAGTCCGATTTTTTTTTGTTTACTTTACAACCGAACATCGAGAACCACAAAACAATTGAGGAAGCGGCGACGTGTCTTTTGAAATAGTATCTTTTTTAAATATATGCTTTAAAACGTATTTTTCAATTTTTAATTAACAGTATTTAGCACTTCTTCGTAGTTTTTTTTTCTTTCGCCTTTCTTCTCTCGCCGCCTGCCTTCGTCGTTTCGGCTGACGGCGGATGTCAGCCGACGTCGACGCGCGTCTCATAAACAAGCTCGGTCGGCATTTGGAAGCGCGCGCCTAGTTTTGAGAGGACCGCGAGTTAAAAAACAGGTGCTGCCGCCTCGCGGACACACAACGTACTAAACGAAGCGCAAACCACCCTTCGCGCCAGTGCCGCGCAACCCCAGTCGCGTCGCGACGCGCTTCTGGTGGGGGTCGGAATCTACCCTCTCTCGATTCTGCTCACTCGGCTAAATAAATACCGAATAAATAGTCTCCCCCACCCTCCACACTCTTCAACCACTACTTTGGGCTAATGCGAGTACAGACTTTTTCCTCCTCGAAAACTTTCTTCACTCCAAATGTATGGTTTCCCATCATCATTTTCTCCAATATTCTTCACAGGATTCTTATGAAGTCAAATTAACAACCACTTTTCGATATAAAGTAGACGTTCCAATTTCTCAATTCATGAAATGTAATAAATGTATACTAGAATACTACCTTCATAGTGGGTTGTATAAAAACCGCTCTTCCAATTACACTAAGAGGGTGTTCTGAGAAAACGATTTGTTTGAATCAAATAAAATTGGTCTAAATCAAACAAATCCTTTATTTGAATCCAATATATTATATGATACAGTCAATGATATATGATACAGTCAATCAAATTATTTGTTTATTTGAAAGCGAGGGGTCAACCACTCTAAATTTGCGTGTACGAGGAATATATTCTCAAAGAATATTGGGGAATATTTGAGAATATATCGGAATATTTGGGAATAGTTGAGAATATATCGGAATATTTGAGAATATATCGGAATATTTGGGAATATTTGAGAATATATCGGAATATTTGGGAATATTTGAGAATATATCGGAATATTTGGAATCCCTGTAAATACAAGGAATACTTGGAATATATGAAGTGAGAAAATACGTGGAAATATGAGGGAATATTTTGGAATACTTAAGAATATTGGGAAATAGTTCAGAATACTTGAGATAGATCTACTCAAATCCTGAAGAAAAATTCCCTGACTTTTCCAGGTTTTTCCCAGGTAGCTTCAGATTTTTCCAAGTTTAATTCTTCTTAATATGGAGTCACTCAGCTATTAAGTACCGCATTTTTAGAGCATTTCTGACCCTACATCCCTTTCAAAGCATTAAATAATACTTGAATAACCCCATTTCACTTGTGAGTGGTTATATTATATTTACCTAAATTTATTAAATTAAAAAAAATTACGGATGATAAAACACTGAAATAATAGATGTATTTAGAAAGAACATTTATTTAAAACATTAATTTAAATCAATAGGGTACTCGGTACAATGATTGACCACCCTCCCCAATGATCAACCCCCTCGTATAAATGTACTTATATTAAGAAATACAAATAAAACTACTAATAAGCACTGCAGGATGAAGTCTTACCAATTGTGCAACATATTTGACAAGCTAGGTTAGTGTAGTATATTGCTTTTGTATGCTACAACAACTAAAACCGGTGATGCTGAATCAGAAGGAATTTGAAAGAAAAGTTGTTAAGGTAAGGAATGCTCTCTTGTAGAACATTATTTATTTTTTAATAGTAACGGTATATTTTCCCACAAATTTTTGAATTTTAATTGAATTTGGTGATCAAGAACACACGAGATGAGTATCCTACTCTCTCAATCTGAATCAATGAGAAATGGGTCACTGAATCAAATCAGTAGGGATTTTCACTGACAATCAGTGAAAATTCACGGATGTTTTCAGTGAAATCTAAGTAATCAATGAGAATATAATTGAAAATCACTACTGATTTTATTCAGTGACCCACTTCTCACTGACTCAGATTTAGAGAGTAGCCTTAAAAATATTTGATATCGATTAATAGGAAGGCCAATAATAGTCATTGTGAATAAAGCGAAAGCATAATCATTGGGCATGCTGTCTGAAAGTTTAGTGACTAAAATCTTTGCAAAAAATCATTCAAAATCGTTCAAACTTTTTATAGGCTAAGCAAATAATTTTTTTCACTGTTTTTACGAATAATGAGCAGAAAAAATGCAAGAAAACAATTTTTGGCTCCGGCCAATCATTATGCAATTTAGAGGCCTTTATTAAAAAATTACTAATCTGTAAATCTATAGTGACTAACAGATGGCTAATGACTATAATATTTCATAATATTTCAGAGGCCAATAATTCAATCATTGGCCTATGCTGATCACTGCGTTTTGTGGCCAATCATTGTGTTTCTTGACAGCAGTAGTAATTTCTTTAAATATAAATTATGTAAAACTGTGTTTAAAATTATGTAAAATTGTATAAAACTACTTTTAACGATTAACTTACTATTGCCATTTAAAACTTTAATAAATTTGTTAACCGTATGAATATTTTAGAATTTCGTTTGTCGCTTATACTGGCTTTTACAAATTGTCAAACTTGAAAAATTTCTTAAGTAGCCAATCATTGTACCGACTACCCTATTTAGTTTTATATTACAAATTTAAAAAAGTTAAGCGCCCACAAAAAAATTCCCTGACTTTAAAAAAAAAATTCCCTGAAATTTCCAGGTTTTTCCAGGTGTATAAAAATTCCCTGATAATTCCAGGTTTTCCAGGTGAGTAGCCACTCTGCGTTGAGAATATTTCGGAATATATTTCAATGCAAATCGCGGAAAGTTTTTAAAAAATCCGTCTGCGGAAAGAATTATCTTAGTGTCAGAATATTTAAGAATATTTCGGAATACTTCGGAATATTTCAGAATATTTAGGAATATATAGAATGTTAAGAATATCATGAATATCTGAGAATACATAGAAATATTGACGGAAATGTGCCGAGAATATTTCGTGCGTATACACGGAAAAAAATGGAGTATATATTCTTCGTGTACGAGGAATATCGAGAATACCTGAGAAATACCTCATAATATGTCAGAATATTCGGGAATATTTCAGAATACTTCGGAATATTTGGAAATATATCGGAATATTTCAGAATATATGGAATATGAAGAATATCTGGGCATACATAGAAATATTGGCAGAATATATGGGAATATTTCGTGAGTGTACGTGGAATTTCGAAGTGGTTGATCCCTCATTATAAATAAAAAATTCATTACATTTAAATCAATTTTTATTCGAACAAAATTTCTTTAACTTAGAAAAAAAATTTTAAAGGACGTAAATTTTGTTGTTTGAACCATTTTCAATTGCATCAAACAAATTTTTTCCCAGTGTGGTTACCAAAAAATAAAAAATTCGAGACAGAATTTGGAGAACAAAAAATATTTCAATACTGAATAAAGAATGTTTTTTATTAATTCTAATCTGAGTGCTCAAATGCATCAAGAAATCTATTTGAAGTAGTTACCCGGGAGGGTTAAAAAACAAAATTTTGGAAATCGGAAATGGAACTATGTAGAAAAGTAGCGTATTAAGACTCTGAAAAAGTATAAGTAATTTAGATTTGATGGATAAATGCCTAGGTTTTGCGCGTTTACAAAATATGTTTAAACAAATTTTATTTTTGTAATTTTGATACTTTCGTGGATTTCATTTTTTTACATTTCTGGAAGGTTTAAACGACTCCCCAAATTTTTACAGATTTTTATTTGCAGTCCCATCAGAGATAACAGGGGTTTAGTAGACTCCTGTTTTCAAAAAATAATTTTAAAACCTACAGAAATGTAGAATTATTTCAGGTATCTAGAACGTTTCTACTGGTAAAAATACGCTAAAAAAATTTGATTAGACTAGGAAATCATAAGTATAAATATATTGAATTTTTTTAAAACTGAGTTTTTAATTTTTTTTTTATTCTTTTTCAACTGACTTTAAATATTATTTTAAACATCTGAGGATGTTCTAGTGATAAAAATACTCTAGAAAAAAATTGATAATTGATAAATTCATTTTTGTGTTTTTTTAAATTTTACAATTAGTGATAAAAATACTCTAGAAAAAATTGATAAGTTCATGGAATCAAAGACAAAGAGGCAGCATGTTTTCCAAGAAGTCATTTTTGTGTTTTTTTAAGAGTGTTTTTATCACTAAAACACCCTCAGATGTTAAAAATAATATTCAAAGTTACTTGAAAAAGAATAATTTAAAAAAACCAATAACTCAGTTTTTAAAAAATTAACTATATTTACACTTATGATTTCCTAGACTAATCAAATTTTTTCTAGCGTAGTTTTACAAATAGAAACGTTCTAAATGCCTGCAAAAATTCTTTCTACATTTCTGTAGAGTTTAAAATTATTTTTTCAAAACAAGTATTTACTAAACATTAATAATCTCTGATAGGGCTGTAAATAAAAATCTGTAAAAATTAGGGAGTCGTTTAAGGCTTCCAGAAATGTAAAAAAAATTGACACCCACGAAAATACCAAAATTACGAAAATAAGAATTTTTCAAACATATTTTGTTAACGCGCTAAATCAAGGCGTTTATCAATTGAATCCAAATTAATTAAACTTTTTCAGGGTCCTAATACGCTATTTCTCCACAAAGTTCCAGTTCGGATTTCCAAAATTTTGTTTCTTCAACCTACCCTAAGAGTTACCCATTCTTCTTTTAGAGATGAACGGCGTTTTTTGCCTATATTAAGTATTTTAGGCTCTGAAGGAGCAAAAAATATTAAAATATTATATCATATAGTTTCTTTTATCAAAGGAAATCACATTCTTAAAAATTACTTTATGATTCTACGAATAATATTTACTGATTTTATGATCAAAATTATAATAGGAAATAGATTTTAAACACGAAAGAAAAATGTGCCAAACGTGACTGGTACTCGATATCGAATTTAACATGAGAATAGATGATGCAATAATTCACATGAAAAGAAAATTCATGGTTTAAAAAGTCATACATAATTTATGGACGACCCCTAATATTTGACAATAATGAATTAACTAGTCTCTTTCTAACCTCAAAAAATTAAAATTATTTTATCTAATACTTCTTATAAACGTTACGAGACTTTTAAAAAAATATTCACCGACATTAATTAAAGAATATAATGCCTTTTCACGAATTAATTCTAGCTTAAAATTAAAATACATTTTTACTACACTGTTAGAAAAATCTGACTAAATTTTCAGTTACATGTATTGGAAGTTAAAGTTATTCACGTAACTGAATTTTCAAGTACGTGTGCTTTAAAATTAAG